>CM056059.1:59309537-59609537 GCA_029574335.1 Rana kukunoris
TGGAAAAATAGTGGTGTGGTTGCCTATAGCAATCAATCTGGTTTCAGCTATGCTTTTTTTTTTTCTATCGGAGGTTTGAAAAGTAAAGCCTCAGTGGTTCTCATGAACAGCCATATTCTCCTTTGTTCCAGTTTTTATAAACTTGCCTCTTTTGTCAGTGGAATTACATTATATTACTCACTTCCTTTAGCAATTCACTGTTGACATTTTTTTTTTCCAATCTTCTGAAAGCATTTAAAGTTGCACACTTCCATATGTCAAAGTCTATCTGAAAGATGCCCAAAAAAACTAAGTGAATAGGATTTCTCAAGATTTGCATAGAATTTGCATCTCATTATTGAGTGCAGTCAGAAAATCTATTACAAACATACTGGCTTCTCAATAACAGTAGGAATGTTGTAGTATTCTGGGCACAAATGAAAATTCCAACTCCTCATACATAATAAATGAAATATTAGTTATTTTTATGGACATATTAGGAGGGAAAAAAGGGCACGATTGAGAGCAAATAGATGAATCTTTGGAAATTATCAGTATTTTTATTTTAGTAGCACCTAAAATGTAACCTTATGTCCTAATAATGGATACAGATGTTCTAAATTAAATCGATAAGGCGCCAACATTTCTTAATATACACTGCATAGCAGTAAAAGCCTAATTTTCACAGATACTTTATTTAACTAACAGTAATTCGTATCAATTGCCTACTTTTTGTATAATTTAGTGACAAAGTTACAGATTTAAAACAACTCAGATTAACTAAAAAAATAGAATCTCTTACTTACATTTTGCATATACTACATCAAGTAAAATAGGCCATGTCATTTAAAATAAGAAAACATCCCAATATATATATCTATATCTATCTATCTATTTATATATATATATATATATATATATATATATATATAGATCGATCTATCTATTTATCTATCTATCTATCTGTCTGTCTATTTTTACATATATATATATATATATATATATATATATATATATAAGGGCTGTGCAAATTAACTTTTAATCGATCGATTAATCTTTAATTTTTTTGATCGATCAAAATCTTTTTGATCGATTAAAATTCTTTTGATTGGCACTCACCTCTCCGACAGCTTCTGGACCTTCAGGGAGTTCCGTCGGAGATCCGGTAACGTCACGGACACCGGGGGAGCTTGCCATGTCCATCTGAAGGGCTCCTTTGCTGTGCCTTCATATCTGCATGGTGGCGGCACCTTCCTATCTGCCACACGCAAGGGCTGTTACACTTCCCTCTATCACTTCCCTCTATCAACCTGGGATTCTACAGCCATCCACTGGGAGTTGTGATACTTCTCTTCATGGGACATCTACATGCCGACGGACTAATGTTAACCCCTCCTCATCTGGATTCAGCAGTGGTATCATTGTACACATTTTTATACCAGTATCATACTTGGCTACATGTTTTTATGACTGCTTTTGCTACCATTTGGTATTACTCGCACCATTTTGACAGTTTATGTAGCTACATCGATTTTATCTCCAGTGCAATATTTATTTTGTTACCTACTTGAAGACTATAAAAGTTTTAATGGTATTCCCATCGAGCACTGCCTTTGTGTGTTTTTTGTATCCTGCTATCCATTTTCCAGTGGTTGGAGCTTCACTTGGAATCGGCCTGCAAGGAGATCAGCTAAAAGTAGTTGGATCTGTATGTGCGTTATAATTAATCGAAATTAGTCGATTAATCGATTAAAAGAAAAAACGATTAATCGAACACAAAAATTTTGATCAGTAACAGCCCTAATATATATATATATATATATATATATATATATATATATATATATATATATGAGAGAGAGAGAGCGATATATATATATATATATATATATATATATATATATAGATAGATAGATAGATAGATAGAGATATTTATGTATATATAGATATATATCTATATCTCTATCTATCCATATATATATATATATATATATATATAGATAGATATAGACATATATCTATATTTATATCTCTATATATCTATATCTATATATATATATATATATATATATATATATATATATATATATATATATATATATATTTATATATATATATATATATATATATATATATATATATATATATATATATATATATATATATAGATAGATAGATAGATAGATAGATAGATAGATAGATAGATAGATAGATAAATTGATACATATGTAGATCTTTTTATCTCCCGTATATATAGACATATACAACAGGGGGAGGGGGTTTAATTAGGGTTTAACAAAAAAAAAATACCTGTCCAATTATTATTTGATGAAAGGGATATATATATATATATATATATATATATATATATATATATATATATATATATATATATATATATATATATATATATATATATATACAGGGAGTGCAGAATTATTAGGCAAGTTGTATTTTTGAGGATTAAATTTAATTATTGAACAACAACCATGTTCTCAATGAACCCAAAAAACTTATTAATATCAAAGCTGAATATTTTTGGAAGTAGTTTTTAGTTTGTTTTTAGTTTTAGCTAATTTAGGGGGATATCTGTGTGTGCAGGTGACTATTACTGTGCATAATTATTAGGCAACTTAACAAAAAACAAATATATACCCATTTCAATTATTTATTTTTACCAGTGAAACCAATACAACATCTCAACATTCACAAATATACATTTCTGACATTCAAAAACAAAACAAAAACAAATCAGTGACCAATATAGCCACCTTTCTTTGCAAGGACACTCATGCAGCCTGCCATCCATGGATTCTGTCAGTGTTTTGATCTGTTCACCATCAACATTGCGTGCAGCAGCAACCACAGCCTCCCAGACACTGTTCAGAGAGGTGTACCGTTTTCCCTCCTTGTAAATCTCACATTTGATGATGGACCACAGGTTCGCAATGGGGTTCAGATCAGGTGAACAAGGAGGCCATGTCATTCGTTTTTCTTCTTTTATACCCTTTCTTGCCCGCCACGCTGTGGAGTACTTGGACGCGTGTGATGGAGCATTGTCCTGCATGAAAATCATGTTTTTCTTGAAGGATGCAGACTTCTTCCTGTACCACTGCTTGAAGAAGGTGTCTTCCAGAAACTGGCAGTAGGACTGGGAGTTGAGCTTGACTCCATCCTCAACCCGAAAAGGCCCCACAAGCTTATCTTTGATGATACCAGCCCAAACCAGTACTCCACCTCCACCTTGCTGGCGTCTGAGTCGGACTGGAGCTCTCTGCCCTTTACCAATCCAGCCACGGGCCCATCCATCTGGCCCATCAAGACTCACTCTCATTTCATCAGTCCATAAAACCTTAGAAAAATCAGTCTTGAGATATTTCTTGGCCCAGTCTTGACGTTTTAGCTTGTGTGTCTTGTTCAGTGGTGGTCGTCTTTCAGCCTTTCTTACCTTGGCCATGTCTCTGAGTATTGCACACCTTGTGCTTTTGGGCACTCCAGTGATGTTGCAGCTCTGAAATATGGCCAAACTGGTGGCAAGTGGCATCTTGGCAGCTGCACGCTTGACTTTTCTCAGTTCATGGGCAGTTATTTTGCGCCTTGGTTTTTCCACACGCTTCTTGCGACCCTGTTGACTATTTTGAATGAAACGCTTGATTGTTCGATGATCACGCTTCAGAAGCTTTGCAATTTTAAGAGTGCTGCATCCCTCTGCAAGATATCTCACTATTTTTGACTTTTCTGAGCCTGTCAAGTCCTTCTTTTGACCCATTTTGCCAAAGGAAAGGAAGTTGCCTAATAATTATGCACACCTGATATAGGGTGTTGATGTCATTAGACCACACCCCTTCTCATTACAGAGATGCACATCACCTAATATGCTTAATTGGTAGTAGGCTTTCGAGCCAATACAGCTTGGAGTAAGACAACATGCATAAAGAGGATGATGTGGTCAAAATACTAATTTGCCTAATAATTCTGCACTCCCTGTATATATATATCTTGGCAAGCTTTTCCTGTTGGCAATTCAATAATACAAAACTGTGTATATGTTTTACCTAATTTAAGTCACTATACAAAAAGTCTATATCATATTATAAACCCAAGTGTGTGTAGGAAACTGGGGTCTGTCTCTGCCCACAAAAAGGAATAAAATAGCCTTGATTCCATTAGACATTTCTGGATAACATTAGAAAACTATGTCAATATTGAATAGTTCTATTTTTTTTTTATTTCACTACAAAAATCACCAAAGAGTTTCTTACGTTTTAAAATGCAAAATAATTATATTTAAAAAAAAAATCTGTTCAGGAATATTTATTCAAATCTTTCTTCATTCTCGTTATATCTGTATGTGTATATACAAATGTTTATTAGAAAAATTCTCTCTCCATATATATACACACACACACACACACACACATTATATATATATATATATATATATATATATATATATATATATATATATATATATATATATCTTGTATAGAAAAGCATTATGACATCTTGATTAATGCAAGCACCATAAAATCTGGTCCACTTTTTAGTTATGAGTATGATGAAGCACTTTGGTGCAAGTGATGCTTGCGATTACATGTGTAATATTGTGCTTTGTTGCAGAACACTATTCAGCAGCCGGCAGGGTTAAAGGACACTGGGTACAGAAGTGCAGGGAGGCATGTTTAAGATAAAAATCATGATTAGCACTGTTGTACCTAGTAGAAGCATGTTTTGCAGGCCCCAGTACAGAACATAAATAAGCCATTAGTCAAGGCACACAATTTCTGGAAAAAAAGAAGGTATTTACTTAAGTGCAATAAACACTTTAGAAAAATAGTGGTTTTCAGCTTCTGCCACCTTGCATTCCTAGTTTCAGAATTACATTCTCTTCCAGGGAACAGACGCAATCTAGAACGTAGGAGACCTGCAGTTTACGGGAAATTATTGAACCATGCATTAGTAGCAGTGTCATTCCACTTCTGCCTTAACCGTATCATTTCTGAAAGAGGGGGCGAATTACCCGACAGTAAAGGCACCGCAGACCAGTGCTGTAAGTAACGGGTTAACGGCAGAAGCGGAGAAATTCTAAATCTTTACCCAGAACAAAATGCTTGTCACAGATTAAAGGGAATATGGAGCTCTTAGTCTAATAGTGTACATTTTAGGACGCAATAGTGCAGGAATAAAACAGGAGGTATAAGTTCAAATTACAGTATTTTAGGTTGCTTTTATGCATTTTCACTTTTTTTACATGTATATTGTATTCCTGTCTGTTGTAACCCTATGCTTATATAAAACGTTATATATGATTTTGAAACCATTTCATGGATAACATTTACGCAAATGAAGGCTGGACACAGACAGAAACTGAGACTTCTGCCTGTCCCTGGGCGCAGTGCAGCGTCATCAGAACTGCCACAATGTACTTTCAGAGTTGTCTGATAGGTGGCAAATGTATTGTAGTAAGGATATTCTCTTTTCCCATAGCTGACAATTGTCTCCCACTGCTCATAAACTTTCATTAAGGTGGAAAATGTCTCTGTGTTTGATAACAAGTGTCTGCAATGGTCAGAAGTACTTGTGATGATTCCCTACCAGTGGCGTAACCAGAGTTATGGGCGCCCGGGGCAGATTCTCCCCCCCCCCCCCCATATAATCATCCACTCTGTAGATGACCGACCCTGAAACTTGCTTGTTGTGCACTGAGATTGGGGCCTTTTTTTATTTTATTTTTATAATTTTTGCAACAGCAACTTTAAGGGGCAATTTATAAAAAAAATGTTCGGAGCTACCTGGAAAACTGCACGTACATTTGTTCACATGCGAATGGAGGCAACAATGGTGATGGCATTGGTGCCTGGTGGCAGCACGGAGGTCTGAGTCTCCTCCTCTCTCCCCCAACTAGGTGCTGCTGGTGTGGTGGCGGTGCAGTGCCGAGTGTCAGTGACCATCACTGACACTCGGCACCGCACCACACTAGCAGCACCTAGTTGGGGGAGAGAGGAGGAGACTCAGACCTCCGTGCTGCCACCAGGCACCAATGCCATCACCATTGTTGCCTCCATTCGCATGTGAACAAATGTACATGCAGTTTTCCAGGTACAGTAGCTCCGAACATTTTTTTTTATTAATTGCCCCTTAAAGTTGCTGCTGCAAAAATTATAAAAATAAAATAAAGAAGGCCCAAATCTCAGTGCACAACAAGCAAAGTGTGCCCATAAAATATGATTAGATTAATAAAATATGAACCTAGCTTATCTTAAAAGTGGACACTGTCAGTCAGTGGGGCAGTGGACGGTGTCAGTGGGGCAGTGGACGGTGTCAGTAGAGGGTGTCAGTGGGGCAGTGGACGGTGTCAGTAGAGGGTGTCAGTGGGGCAGTGGACGGTGTCAGTGGACGGTGTCAGTAGAGGGTGTCAGTGGGGCAGTGGACGGTGTCAGTAGAGGGTGTCAGTGGGGCAGTGGACGGTGTCAGTAGAGGGTGTCAGTGGGGCAATGGACGGTGTCAGTGGACGGTGTCAGTAGAGGGTGTCAGTGGGGCAATGGACGGTGTCAGTGGACGGTGTCAGTGGGGCAGTGGACAGTGTCAGTAGAGGGTGTCAGTGGGGCAATGGACGGTGTCAGTGGACGGTGTCAGTGGGGCAGTGGACGGTGTCAGTAGAGGGTGTCAGTGGGGCAGTGGACGGTGTCAGTAGAGGGTGTCAGTGGGGCAGTGGACGGTGTCAGTAGAGGGTGTCAGTGGGGCAGTGGACGGTGTCAGTGGACGGTGTCAGTGGGGCAGTGGACGGTGTCAGTAGAGGGTGTCAGTGGGGCAGTGGACGGTGTCAGTAGAGGGTGTCAGTGGGGCAGTGGACGGTGTCAGTAGAGGGTGTCAGTGGGGCAGTGGACGGTGTCAGTAGAGGGTGTCAGTGGGGCAGTGGACGGTGTCAGTGGACGGTGTCAGTGGGGCAGTGGACGGTGTCAGTAGAGGGTGTCAGTGGGGCAGTGGACGGTGTCAGTAGAGGGTGTCAGTGCGGCAGTGGACGGTGTCAGTAGAGGGTGTCAGTGGGGCAGTGGACGGTGTCAGTAGAGGGTGTCAGTGGGGCAGTGGACGGTGTCAGTAGAGGGTGTCAGTGGGGCAGTGGACGGTGTCAGTAGACCAGAGGACTTTTAATAGCCAAAAAAATAAAAATACAAGCAATCCACAGAAGAAAGAAGATATTAGATAAAGACTACTGGGTAAGCACAGGAGAATATAGTAAATATGCCAGGATGGGACTGCAGGGAGAAGTAGACTGATCTTTAATTAGCAGCCATGTCCCTGGAAAGAGCAGCATGACAAGTCCCACACTGGAGAGAGACTGTGACCTGATTTGCAGGAATGTAAAGACCCCTCAGCTCTGCACTCACCCATCTGTCGGTGTCCCCTTATCTCACACAGCAGGCTTTGTGTTTGTTCTTCCCGCTGTCCAGACAGGTCACATGCTCATCTAGCAGAGGGGAGAGGGGAAGAGTCCGAGGCAGAAGGCAGTGGAGTGGTGTGTCTCTCCCCCTCACAGCACAGTCTCTCCTGCAATGTGTCCCCGCACACATTTACACAGCACGAGGAATCCCGTACGGGTAGCAACCCTATGACCGGCGCGTTGGCAGTGAGGCTCACTGAGTGAGCACATGACCACATATGCCCAATCACAGGGCGGTGGCCTGGCCGTACTCGCCTCGGGAGTCGGGACATTATGACTCCCAGTCTCCCACCATATTGATTAAAAAGTGACACGCACCGTGCGCACGGCACGGTCCCGGTCCGGACGCCGGGATTTCGCCCCCCCTGCCCCCCCTCCGCTACGCCAGTGTTCCCTACATGACACAATTTTCCTCCAAAGATTGCAAGCTTGGATTGGTTTATATGTGTCCTCCATAATAGACAAAATGTTGTAGAAGAGTGCCTATTTACGGACTATGCTCGGATGAAGTGCAGGCCTCTTTAGCTCTATTTCCTACAACTTCTTGGGGTCCTTGACATGTCCAGGGAAGATACGTTTTACAGCTTTTCTCCCTAATCAGAGAGGTCACACCTGATGAGGCAGACGTATCTGGCTATGGCCACGTTCACAGGGAATCCGCTTGTTCAGCTCTGCTGATCCCAGCTGAGCAGATGGATGACAGGTACGTGTTTGCTCCACTGTGCAGAGCAGACACGGACACGGCCCTGCTCTCCTCAATGGGGAAATCGGATGGAAACGGACTGCCTGTTCTTTTTCATCTGATCAGATCCCCCAGATTGATGGAAAATAGGACTACCATTCATCTGTTTTTGGCAGACCAGATCGGATGGCAGTCGGAGTCAGCAGATATGAGTCCACTGACATCCACAGCTCCATAGAGCAGTGGTCATCAACCCTGTCCTCAGGGCCCACTAACAGGCCAGGTTTGCAAGATAATTGAAATACATCACAGGTGATATCATTGTAGCGTCCCCGAAAGGGCCGCTGGATTAATATGGGATCGGCAGTTTAAGTTACCCTTGCTTGGTCTAGGGGTGCACCAGAAGCCACTAAGTAGTAATTGAGTGTCCACACCGTCAATAAAGATTTTCTCAATGCTTTAATTCCAGGCCAACATAGCCAAACATCAACTCGGTGAAAGGAGAATAGGTTGATGAGGAGATAGAGATTCTCGATGTCAGGCCTGGATATATGTACAGCAAAATCAGCCCCTTGAAAGATAAAATTTTGAACGCGTTGCCACTTTAAATGCTGACTGGGAAGAACAGGTCTCTCTCACTGACCCGGCTCTAGGCCTCTGCCACAGGCCAATGTAGTCTAGATAGTTTGTAATTGTCCAAATAGAGCAAATCCTCCCAGCAGTTATCTCAGCACAGATCACCGGGTGACAGCAGAGCGTACCTGTCTATGGCCCGGGCACCGGATCCTCTCTACGGGAACCCAGTAAGTCATTGGGGTCCTTTCAGTTTCGTCCCAGACCGAGACTCAGCAAAGCCTGGAAGCTTGGCCAGATGGGCCATTGCCGGCAAGGTCCATGGATGCGCACACCCTGAAGGTGGGTGCCGCACCCCGGCTCTGGGACCCCGTGCAGGAGAAGGAAAAAGAACCCTGAACACATGACCTCCATCACAGATATACCCCTCACCAGCATGCCCAGTGGGGAAAACCCCCTCCAATTGGCTGCTGGGGAAGACTCCATCCGCCAGAAATCCCTCTGGCTCCCACTGCAGGCCAAAGATGATACTCACATCCCCAGAATGCAGTCCAAGCCAGTGAACCTTTCCAGAATAACACAGGTCATTAACCTAAACAAATCACGACCGGGAGCAAGGTAACTCTCCCAGTCAACTAGTTTTTAGCGTAGTGCCCATGCTGGAAGCAAGGGGGCGCTACATCATTTTCTGCTCAATGCAGTATTCTAGTCTGCATCTCCCCAAGGTAATACATAAAACCTGGCCTGTTAGTGGGCCCTGAGGACAGGGTTGATGACCACTGTCATAGAGGATAATGCCGTGTCCAATCAGGTCCGTCTGAAAAATGGACAGGCGGACCTGATCAGACAGCCAGTGTGAAAGGGCCCTGAATAATCTTTAGCCAGGTGAGAGGCCCTCCATTGTCAGAACTGGTATGCTGCACCCAATTGCTACAAAAGCACCCTAGCTCCATTGGGGTGCTTTCCCCTTCTCAGACCTTGGATGCCTCCAGCTGTTTGACTGTGTTACCATACAGTAATTACAGTGGAACCTTGGATTTCGAGCATAATTCATTCTAGGAGAATGCTTGTAATCCAAAGCACTCGCGTATCAAAGCGAGTTTCACCATAGATGTCAATTAAAACAAAGATAATTTGTTCCACATTCACTTCTATGGCATGCAATACTGCACGTGGCCAGAGGTGAGGGTGCCGGAGAGACCAGGCTGAGGACCAGGTGGTATTTCAGGGTAGCTAATCCATTTCGAGGGACGACCCTCTTCCTCAGAGCTAAAGCAATGAAACAAATCAACCAGGAGATCCCAGTTGATGTTAGGTGGGAGGAACTCATTACAGCTACAGCTGCACAGCCTCCCCAGCTAATGGGCCTGGTCGATTCTTAGGTTGAGCGTGGAACTTGTCATTGTCAGATCAGGCTTATAAGAGAACAGGTGAGGTTCGGGGGGGGGGGGGGGGGGGGGTATTATAGCGGTTCTACATAGATTTTGAGAATATAACATGTGTAAAACATTAATTTATTTCAAACATTGGCTACATTTCTTTGAAAATCATAAAATGTAGTAAATAGTGTGTAAATCCCAGGACTTTAGCCATTTTATGTAGTTTCTGGTATATTAGACATTGATGAGTGTAACCAGGCCTTGTACAGTATCTGTTACTCAGTCATATTTGAATCGATCTGTATTCTTACTCTTGCACTTGCCAGTCCTGTTGATGATTTTGTGTTGTCAGTGGTAGTTACTTTATGGCCTGTCAAAAATTGATTATAAAAGTAAGTGAGCCAGTCTGAGCAGTTTGCAGCAACTGGGCTTTATAGATGTATGTTATGTAATGACTAACACGGGACTACTAATCCAGGTCAGGGGGGTTGGATACATTTCCTGGTGAATACTGAGGGTTAGGAGCTAGAGAGGACAGTCATCCATAAGCAGGACTCAAATCTGGAGATTAGTTACAGATGAGATACACAAAGTGATCACAGACAGTATTGGAATGCCATGTTGTAAAGCAGAAAACTAGACTGGGATCGCACACAGAATACAATCTACTCAAAAACAAATATCAATAACAATAAAAATAACTACAGTTCGATCCAAGCAGGAGGTAAAAGCTGGAATGCAAATGGACAACATTATAAACATCATGGGCTAGATTCACGTACGAGTTACGCCGGCATATCTCCAGATACGTCGTTGTAAAACTGAGTAAGCGGTGTCGTATCTAAGCGCCTGATTCTTAGAATCAGTTACGCCTTAATTTGTCTTAGGCCCCGTACACACGACCGAGTTTCTCGGCAGAATCCAGCGAGAAGCTCGCTGGGAGACATATTCTGCCGAGTAACTCAGTCGTGTGTACACTTTCGGCGAGCATCCCGTCGGGAAGCTCGTCGAGCCAAAATAGAGAGCAGGTTCTCTATTTCCTCATTGTTCAATGAGGAAATTTGGCTCGACGAGCTTTCCGACCGCTCATCGGGAACCTCGTCGGGCGGAACGATGAGTTTAGCGTGGCGAGGTTTTTGGACGTGTGTACGGGGCCTTAGATCCGACCGGCGTAAGTCTCTTACGCCATCGTATATTAGTTGCATATTTACGCTGGCCGCTAGGTGGCGTTTTTTCGTCGATTTACGCGTTGAATTTGCAAATGAGCTGGATACGCCGATTCACGAACGTACTTGCGGCCAAGCGTATTTTTTTACGTCGTTTGCGTAAGCGTAAGTCCGGCGTAAAGTTACCCCTGTTATATGAGGCATACGTAATGTTAAGTGTGGACGTTGGGTCAGCGTATAATTTTTCGTCATTTACGTCATTTGCGTAAAACGTTCACGAATAGGGCTTTGCGTAAGTTACGTTCACGTCGAAACCAATGAGTATTTGCGGCGTAATTTTGAGCATGCGCACTGAGATACGTTCTCGGCCGACACATGCGCAGTTCCTTCGACGCGTCATTTACGTGGGGTCACGGTTAATTTCAATACAACACGCCCCCGACATGCCTAATTTGAATTATGCACACTTACGCCGGCAAATTTACGCTACGCCGCCGCAACTTATGGAGCATGTGCTTTGTGAATACAGCACTTGCCTGTAAAAGTTGTGGAGGCGTAGCTTAAATAGGATACGCTACGCCCGCACAAAAATACGCTCTTATACCTGAATCTAGCCCCATATTTTTTCCAGTGAAGACTCAATAAAATGGGCAAACATAAATACACATGGGTAGATTTTAAAGGCCGATTTTTTCAATGCATTAAAAAAAGTTTTGTGTGCAGTAGCCCCCCTAATACTTACCTGAGCCCCATCTCGATACAGCGATGTTGCACAAGAGGCTCGGCTGTCCAGGACTCCTTCACCTCATTGGCTGAGACAGCAGAGGGGCGTCATTGGCTCCTGATGCTGTTAATCAAGGTGACTGAGCCAATGAGGAGAGAGAGGGGACAGGGCTGGGCGACAGCTTTGTGTCTGAATGGACACACAGAGCAGCAGCTTGGCTCGGGTGACCCCATTGCCAGCTGCTTGCTGTGGGGGAACTCAGCAGGAGGGAGGGGCCAGAAGCGCTGGCGAGGGACCTAAGAAGAGGAAGATCCTGGCTGCTCTGTGCAAAACCACTACACAGAGCAAGTAAGTATGAAAAGTTTGTTGTTTTTAAACAAATTTTTTTTAGACTTTAGTATCACTTTAAAGAAAAAAACATAGGTAGAAGTAGGTTGAGCCTTAATGTGACCTGGCGAACACCGTTAAAACCTATGGGACACAAACATGAAAAATCAAAAGTGCTCATTTTAAAAGGTTAATATGCAAGTTATTGTCATAAAAAGTGTTTGGGGACATAAGTCCTGCCCCAGGGGACATGTATCAATGCAAAAAAAAGGTTTTAAAAACTTCTGTTTTTTCTGGAGCAGTAACTTTAATAATGCTTAAATTAAAACAATATAGTGAAATATTCCTTTAAATTTTGTACCTGGGGGATGTCTATAGTATGCCTGTAAAGTAGCGCATGTTTCCCGTGTTTATAACAGTCCCTGCACAAAATGACATTTCTAAAGGAAAAAAAATCATTTAAAACTACTCACGGCTATAATGAATTGTCGGGTCCCGGCAATACAGATAAAAGTCATAAGAAAAACTGCATGTGTCCCCCAACAGTCCATTACCAGGCCCTTTAGGTCTGGTATAAATATTAAGGGGAACCCCAAACCAAAATGTAAAAAAAAAATGTGTGTGGGTCAGGTCCCCCCAAATTCCATATCAGGCCCTTCAGGTCTGCTCTGGATATTAAGGGGAACCCTCATGTAATTAAAAAAAAATGGCGTAGGGGTCCCCTCAAAATCCATACCAGACCCTTCAGGTCTTTAAGGTTCCTGACTAGGCATGAGCTTTATGTTCGGGTCGAACATGAGTTTGACTCGAACATTGGCTGTTCGCCTGTTCGGTGAATATTGAACAATCCTCCCCATGTTGAGGGCATGTGGCCTGGTACAGTTCAGGTGGGGGGCGCTCTCGCCATTTTTTTTTTCATTTTGGCACGGGGTTCCCCTTAAAATCCATTAAGGGGAACCCCGCGCCAAAATGAAAAAAAAATGGAGTGGGGTTCCCCCAAAAATCCATACCAGACCCTTATCCGAGCATGCAACTTGGCCGGATACATGAAAAGGGGGGGGCGAGAGCTCCCCCCCACCTGAACTGTACCAGGCCACATGTCCTCAACATGGGGAGGATTGTTCGATATTTCGACCCGAACATAAAGCTCATCCCTAGTCAGGAATCTTAAAATGCTCACAAAGGATACCCTGTTAAAAAAGACAGTAAATACTATTCCCGATGCCTGCACTGCCAAACACTGAACCATTCATAAGAAATACTCCACTAAAGACTTCTGCAGAAGCCGACACTTCCTGGAGTGTCAATGTCCTCTAATACCCACAGCTCTCACTTGTTCCTCCTACCAATCACCATGTCACAACGGGAAGCCAGCCAGAGAAACCAGTGAATGAAATGGGAGCCCAGGAAGCCAACACATAGAAAGTGTAAATTTCTACAAAAGAATACAATAGATGATTCAGCTGACAGCACAAGGAAAATAATGGGAGGAATGAAGAAGTCGAGTGAAATTGGAAACAAACAGAGACATAAATAGTGCACAGTGGTCAATCATCAGAGCAGTCATTTCATTAAAAAATCTTTACAACATAACATCCACTGTCAGAAGCAATTGTTATTGCATATGCAGTTTTATAGCCTCAATGCGACATCTATCAATCTATTTTCACCATAAGATATAAGAGGACCCAGGGCATAGATCACTGAAATGGACCTCCATCTGTATAAAACAATATTTCATTCTTATATTTCAAATAATTGTACCTATCAAGGGTACTTAAAGTGGACCTTCAGTCATTATTTCATCTTTGCATTCATTAAATCTTCTGCCCTTTTTGTTTTAACTTTGGATAGTAATTTAATTTATTTTTTTGCCAGTAAATACCTTATACAGCCCACTTCCTGTTTCCTGTCTGGTCATTAGCCTAGGCTTATGGCATCATGCATAGCTCTCTCTCACTCTCGTGAGAGTTTGCCAGGAAGGGAGGGGGTGAGTTATAAGGGCTAATGAGAGCTGTAGGGCTGCAGAGTTGGTGGTGTGCCTCTGTGTACATCCAGGAAGTGAACAGGCAGCAGCTTCAGCTGCCCACATTTAAAATGGCTGCAGCCAGACTTCATGGAGGGAGATTTCTGCAGCATATTTGGCAAGTACAGAATCACAGTATATATAAAATAATATGCAAAGCGCTTGGCGGAAAGCTTCAGAATGGCAAAGGTGTTTTTATTACAAATTATGCAAAGAAGCAGATCCACAATGAAAGTAGAGTGTGAAAGCTCTCTGAGACTGACAAAGTCAGTGCTCAGAAGACAGTAAATTCTTGGGTGTGTAAGGCCCTGTACACACGATCAGACATGTCTGATGAGACTTGTCCGACGGACCGTTTTCATCAGACAACTCTGAACTTGTCTGATGGTCTAATGTGCGTACACACCATCGGACCAAAATCCAATCAGACCAGAACGCGGTGACATAGAACACAACGACGTGATGAAAAAACGAAGTTCAATGCTTCCAAGCATGCGTCGACTTGATTCTGCGCAGGTTTTTGGTCCTATGCTTTTGTGCACTAACCATCGAACCTGTCCGACGGACAGGTTCCATCAGACTGGTCCAATGAACTGGTCCGATGAAACTGGTCTGCAGACCAGTTTCATCGGACATGTTCGATCGTGTGTACGCGGCCTTAGAAGGAGCGCCTGGAACAGGCTTTCTGAAACATTCAGTGGTTAGGAACATCAAATATAGGCAATGTTATTCAAGGGGGAAAGCCTCCCTCTTCTTCAAGTCTTGAGCAGCCCATGTTAATAGAATCACAACAGAATACAGGGACCTGTGTGAGGGCTTGATGAAGACTAGCATACCTTATGGCTCTAGTTCCACTAGGAGCCGCTAGCCTTCTTTGAGACTTAAAGCGGTTGTAAAACCCTGCTTTGTGATTTTTACCTACAGGTAAGCCCTTTTGAATGTGATTTTCTTTTGGGAGTATATCACCAAAAATTACATTTACGTTGAAGGAAATCTGACTTGTATCTTAGTGTAGACTTCTGGGAAAATGAGTGAGACAATCACACAAGTAGGAAATTATGTTTCTGGGGGGCGATCTGTACACATTCTGTGTACAGAACACCTTCAGGTAACCATATTGTATTGCACTTTACAGAAAATTACAGCGGCTGCAGATTGAAAAGGTAAGGTCATTTATAATAACATTGAAATACAATATGACTTAATTTGCAATTGAATATGCTATATTATTTTTTTAATTAAAAATGTTCTTCTTCCCCACGAAAGTGGAGTTACCCTTTAAATATTTGAGTGATCTATGAATGTGTTGTAGGGAGCGCTACACATTATTAAAGGCTAAGTTTACCTTTTACTTTTCTTTATAAATTCCAGCTCCCCTATTTACCGATATAGCATTATGTACTTCTTTTGAAAAAAATAAAAAAACTTTCCATTTTTTCTACACACACCTACCTCATTGTCTTCATGACTGTTTGAAAACACTTGTCCATTACTTCTGCCTTTCTTCCTGGACAATCTTTAGGTCATGACACAGGAAGGAGTTGACCAGCTGAAGTTGGATGATGCAGGGGGTGTGCTAATGAGGTCTGCTGGTCAACTCCTTCCTGTGTCATGACCTAAAGCCTGTCAAGGAAGGCAGAAGTAATGGATATGTGTTTTCAAACAACCATGAGGACTGTGAGGTGAGTGTGTGTAGAATAAATGGAAAGCTGTTTTATTTCTGCAAAATAAGTACTTCAATTTTAGCTGCCTCGGAGGGCACAGGGAGGGGGCGGGATTAGCGCCATCAGATCACATACAGTGAGAATCTCCTGTTTACTTGGTGGCCTCTGTCTCCTGGGCCACCATTGGACCACTGTTCTGTCTATCATAGGAGATTCTCGCTGTATGTAATCTGTCTGCGCTTGCCCCGCCGCCTCTGTCACCTTTGAAGCCCCGTACACACGGCCGAGGTTCTCGGCAGAAACCAGCGAGAACCTCGCTGGGATCCTCATTCTGCCGAGAACCTCGGCCGTGTGTACGGATTCGCCGTGCCCAGCCCGTTGGGAAACCCGTCGAGCAAATAGTGAGCAGGTTCTCTATTTGCTCGACGACCCGTCGGGATGAATGGCTGGTCGCCTTTCCCGACGGGCTGGTCGCCGAATCTGACGGCCGGCCGAGAACCTCGACGAACGATTTGTTCCGCCCGTCGAGGTTCTCGACCATGTGTACGGGGCTTCATGCTGCAGATGCTCAATTGCAGGCAATGTTGAGGCTGTTTCATTGCAGGCAATGGTGGGACTGCTGCATTGATGGCAATGGTGAGGCTGCTGCATTGATGGCAATGGTGAGGCTGCTGCATTGATGGCAATGGTGAGGCTGCTGCATGGATGGCAATGGTGAGGCTGCTGCATGGATGTGGACTGGTGAGGCTGCAGATAGACATTGATCAGGCTGCATATGGGCACTGACCCTTATTTTCCTTCAAAGTTCCTTATTTAAATTTTTTTTTCTTCCTGAAACTTCCCTCTTAAAGTGAAGGTGCGTGTCATACTCCTGTGCATGTTATACGCTGATAAATACGGTATTTACTGTCCTTGAAGATAAAGAGAAGTAATATGCAAAGCATAGTTTTTAGAACATCTATACAAAACACTTGCACTCTTATAGTCTTTAGATTTTGATTGGTTGGTGTCTAGGAAGGGCTGAATGGGACAAAATAGACTAGGCTAATGGTTAAACTGGCCTGCATCCAAATCTCACACTCTGGTATTATGGGGGTATCTCCTATAATTCAAGAGTATTATAAGTCATCCCCTATGTCTTGTTGGTGCCTGTCGTTAATAGCTTGTTTAGTCCAGCAACTTGTCATTTCTATTAAGTGGCTCTTAAATCTACATTGCTTTTTACTTGACCAAAGTGTTGTAGTTTTATAATTATTTATCTCTTGAGCACTTATTTTAATGTGCTGAATTTCCACTGGACTATCATCATTATATAACAACCCTCCAGCTCTGAATAAACTGATTGTCACAAAAAGCATACACGGTGGGAGAGGTGAATGAAATTTAGCATTCACCCAGAAAAGCGGACTATGTGTAAGACTGAATGTTTGAATCCATCTCGGCACAGCGATCTCCCAGCCTGCTTTCACTCTCATTGTTTCAGTGTGAAATCACTTCCTCAGGATATAATTAGAGCTGCTCCATTTATTGCATTAAATGATTAGTATGCACTCCAAATGATTCTCTATATTTTCCTTTATTGCAGATGATTTTTAAATATGAGGCTTGCGTGCTTTAAAGGTTTAGTTTCGCTTTCCAACCCCGAGTGACTATCAGTGGGGATAGCACTCAGCCATGTAACGCTTTACTCCCTCTTCATTACAGGTGCTTCATTGTAATAGCATGCGCTAATGACACACCTTAGAGACCATAACAGAAAAGAATGGCTGCTGCCTCGCAAAAAAAAAAATATTAGTTATAAAAATTAGTGACATACAATGCCTTAAAAATTATGTTTATTAGTGGTAATATAATGCTCTCATCGGAATGCTACCAGCAATTCTACATAAAAGCAAACTCAAGGTAAACAGAGAAATACACAGTTAAATACATATTCAGTGACTGGCTATTGCATATGTAGTGCCCCCTTACTTTCAGAAAGGACGTTACGCTAAAATTAGTAGGGTGAGAGACTTACTTGCTCTCACCCAGGTTGATTTGTTCAGGTTTGGCAGCTGTCACTTCTGAATTGTCCTGTGGGTCATTCTGCGCTCCAGGGATGTGGTCCCATCTCTGGGTGGCAGGTGGCGCCAGAGGGGTTTAGGCAGAACCACTTTTCCCCAGCAGCCAATTGAAGGAGCGTTTCCCTCGCGGGGCATGCTGGGGAGGGGTATATCTGTGGCAGACGCCATTTTTCGGGGTTCTTTGCGGGTTCCTGGTTCCAGGTGCGGCACCCACCTTCAGGGTGTGCGCACATCAAGGGCCCCACCACTATGGCCTACCTGGCCGGGGCTTGTGCCACGCGGAGTTCCCGGCCCTGGGCCCTCATGGTTCAGAGACACTGAAGCGACTGGGGAACCTCGTGACTGACTGGGGTTCCGCATCTCAAGAAGACAGAATTGAGGGGATATGCTCTTTTGCTCTTAAGTACCAGACCCGTGGCACAGGCTTCTACTAACCTTCTAGCGCCAAGTCGGTGGCAGCGACTTGTTCCTTCTCAGCTTTCTCAGTGACACTCTGGCTGCCAGGTCTGTGTGAGAGGCCTGTCCAGGTGCATCGCACCCACTCCGGCTGAAGTGGCGACGTGATTGATTTAACAACAGAAGGCAGGACTGCTTTCTTTATCCAAGCCTGACTCTGCGAATTTACTCTTCCTTCATCAACCTTTTCCTATCCACCTCAAGTTGATGTGTTGGTCGTGTTGGACCAGGAAAATAAAGCATTCAGAAAACTTCAGCTACAGGTTGGACATTAGTTATTGCTCTACTTAATGCATCTACCCCTAGACACCACAGAGAGGTAACTTAATTTGCCAATCCCAATCTAACCAGCGGCTCCTCAATGGTGTAGCTCTACACATAGATCCACAAACTCCAACTATGCTCTAGAATTGGCCTTGGTATCCCCCCCTCAGTCTACCTGCAGTGCTCCATTCTTCACTTAAGGTCTTACCCTTCCATTTGGGAAACAACTCTTTAATCCTGGATGCTGTGATAGCCTGGCGGCAGATATGCAAACTTATAAGTGCACCTTCCACTATCTCTAACCACTTACCGATAAAAGGTAATCCCATGTTTTCTCCAGAATTGGACCATGGAGTTTTCATCCTCTGGACATCCCTGGATCTAACTCATGCTCCTTCCCTACTCCAACTAGACACTCCCAATGTTCGGTCCTTTAAGGGGATTTCTCAGTATCTCAGAAGCAGTATCACCTACCCTCTCTTCACTTTTTCCACTACTACCAAATAGTGGACTCCATCAAAACACAACATGGCCGAATGCGAACCAAGCTGGAACACCCATACCTCTCAACATTTTGAGATCGGAATGAAGGACACCTACTAGCAAACATATGTAGGCACACCCCCTGCCACACACCCGTTAAAGATAATTAACCAAAAAAAAGGTTAATGAAATCCACAAGGGCTTTTTTGTTACCACTAATATTCATTTGTATTGGCTTTTAACATTTACTAATGCAGCAATTTAGAAATCAGATGAAAGGTTTAGCCCTGCAAAACACCTTTTGAAAGATAAAAAGTGCATTTTATGTACAACTATATAGATCAGACCCAAATGAGGCACAAATAAGGAGGAATGAGGGACAGAGGGACAATGCGCCAAATCAGGGACAGTCCCTCGAAATCAGGGACAGTTGAGAGCTATGCACACCCAGTGGTGGACAGAGTGATAAAACCAAAACCCTAATCCATCCCGATATTCTCAATGACAACAACATACCACATCCTCGATGGGTTCATCCCTACTGAAAGCTTGGTCCAAGAATCTTCCGGAATTGAAGGACACAAATGCAGTAGGGGGGGGGCTGTTTTACCTACCAAAGTACTTTTATTTCAGTTCATTCAGTCCTAAGATTTACACAGACCTGCCAAAAAGCTCAGCTAGTCTGTTGTTCTGACTTATCTCTGCTGATGTCAAGCAAAAAAACTAAGCTATCTCTGTGCCCCCCTGCCTGTGATTGGACAGGAAAGAAGCAGCAGTATTTCACCCTGTTCTCTCCTCCTATCAGCATATTCCTCATTGCATGTGCACTGAAGCACCCCTGATTGGCCCATAGAGCTGCCTCTTCCAATCTGGGAGCTGCTGTATGGAAGATTATACCAACAATACAAAAGTTTTGCAAAAAATAAAAAAAGTGCAGTGTAATAGTTATTAGCTCATTTAGTCTAGGGGAGAGGAGAAACAGTTTTACTTTTTTAATAGTCTGTTCCCCTGACTAATGGACCTCCCCATGCTCTGAACTGTTCCCTGCATCAGTGCAGGGATATGGACCCTGTTTGGTCTTGATGATGTCAGGATCCTAGAATGCCGGAGCTTGGGGGAGAAGAAGTTGTGGTGACTTATCTAACTACGGTGTGGAGGATCAGGTAAGTAAACTTTCTTTCTTTGTTCCCCTAGAACAGAACATGCAATTAACCCTTGCAGTGCAGGCACATTCTCCCAGCAAGGGATAGTTTTTTTTTTTTATTAACTGTAATACTAGAAGCTTTCTACTCTGCCTGAAATCCAGATTTATGTGCTGCATAGGATGGTTCTTGAAGTACCTACTTTTTATTACCACGGGGTACACACTAATAGGGGACTGCTAAAGCTCCAGGAGGCACTACAAGGACATGTACCCATTCTGCCTAAATCACCATGCTGCATTAGCCTAGAAATTTTATTTATGATATATGGTCAGCATGGAGTTTGTTTATACTTTATGTACAGTATAACTTGTATGCAGGTGCTTTGGTTTGCTTCTGCACATTATCATTAGTACTAGTAGTAGTATTAGTATATAAATATATATATAAAAATCAATGTCAACATTATGGCGTGGCACAGCCAACTTTCTCAAGACACACATATATATATATATATATATATTTATTTATGTATATTTATATTTTATATATATATATATATATATATATATATATATATATATATATATATATATATATATTTGTAAGCTGCTTGTACATGATTTGCATGCCAAGCCCACAAGTTTTCTACTGTGAATGAAAAAAAAAATCATTATGCGATCCTGACTTCCATTAATTAATCCTGGTTCACCAGCTAATGATTTAATAGTCACTTGTATTCTATAACTGGCTAAATTAGTAGATCCTGCAAAGGACAGATTTCATTCTGAAAGGCACATTGGCACAGTGGAACTTGACCACACTTTTGCATGCCATGTTTTATTAAATTTGATATCCCTCATAAATATGGGTTTTCCATATATATTATTTACTTATCAGTATAACATTATGATTTACTGCAAGTTCCCATACACATTAGATGCCTATAACTTGATTGCTAATTATTAGATATACTCATTATGCTTCCTGTACACAGCAAAATAATTCTAACTCCCATCTCAGATCTAGTTTATGGGAATCTCTGCCAATAGAGGTTAACTGAGGATAGCTTTGGATAGGGAAAAGCAAGCATACCTACAGTGAGACATATTTATTTTGTACAATATCAGTAAACATTTGTCTTAATATTGGAGTTTTTTTATCACTCAATTTAAAGTAGGTGTAAACCTGATCACTAAAATTTCATACAGGTTTTATTAGATTAAAGTCATTTAAAAAAAAAAAATTAAATCCCCCACTTACTGTGTAATCTTTAATTTTGATTTCTTTCCTCCGTGGTGGATGGCGCCTGTATAGCCCATCACGGCTTCCGAAAATACCCGATTTAGGACTCGGGTATTTCTGGCGCAATGCGGCACCTGCGCACAGACCTAGGAGCTGACTGCGCAGGCACCGTATTTCTCCAAGTCCTATGGCTATGGCGCGTCACGCCCTCCGAAAAAAGCCGAAATAGGACTCGGAGAAATACAGCCCCTGCGCAGTCAGCTCCTAGGTCTGTGCGCAGGTGCCGCATTGCGTCGGAAATACCCGAGTCCTAAATCGGGTATTTTCGGAAGCCGTGACGGGCTCTACAGGCGCCATCCACCACGGAGGAAAGAAATAAAAATTAAAGATTACACAGTAAGTGGGGGATTTAAAAAAAAAAAAACAGCATACTGGCGCTGACGCCAGTATGCTCGATCACTTGGGAAAGAGTATATTTAGGGTGAACCTCCGCTTTAAATCGTTTTAGACCTGCAGCTTTATTAAAATATTACCTGATGTTCCTGCCATGAAAGTCCTTCTTCAGGCACTTCCTGTTATGGGATGACAACACTCCGTCTCTGCTTTTCATTTGTGCTCCTCCATTGTTCCATGACACACGTGGCTCCCCTGGCCGCGGCTGATTGTGCAGGACTGTTTCACTGGTATCACCACAAGGAAGTTTGCCCAGAGCAATGATGTGCTTCCAATACTGGAGTAGAATGTACACATATAGACAGGCAAATTGACAGCAAAACAACTGGGAGAGATCAGCAGCACAAAGACAAGGAAAAGGGTGACAAACGGTGTAACAGTACTTTACTAAATGATAACCAAATCTAATGTCAATTGTCGATATAATACAGTGCTGTAGCAAACAGAATGTCATCTAGTTGGGCCTAGATATACTTTAATTGAAATAGTTTAAAAGACTACATTGTGGACAACGTCATTACTTTACCCAATTGGCCTATATTCGGCAGGTCACCATAAAGACAGAGGCCCATATTCACAGAGCAATTACGCCTGTCTAACTGGTGTTAGACAGGAGTAATTTCAAATTTTGCACGCCGTATCACTAGTCTGAATCCTCAAACCATGATACGGCGGCTTCGGGCTTCGATCCGAGAGGCTTACGTCTTCGTAAGCCTTCGGATCTACGCTGCGATATTTTTGCGGCCGCTGGGAGGAGTTTGCGTCGTTTTCATGCGTCGGGATATGCAAATGAGTTTTTACGGCGATCCACGAAGATACGAGCGGTCTTCGCAATTGCTTTCGTCTATTTTTTTTATACGTACTGTTAGACCAGCTTTTTGCTGGTCTAACGGTGCGTAGCCCATGTTAAGTATGGCCGTCGTTCCCGCGTCGAATTTAAAATTATTATATTTTTTTTTACGTAACTCGTTCGGGAATAGGAATCTCCGTAAACGACGCTACTCAAGAAAAAATGACGTAACGACGTGATTTCGCGCAATGCACGGCGGGAAATTTGCGAACGGAGCATGCGCAGTTCGATCGCTGCGGGAACGCGCCTATTTTAAATGCTTCACGCCCCCTACTCGCGTAGATGGATTGCGACGGGAGAAATACATTCAGCCAGTGGTACGGTTTCCGATAATAGTGGTCTCTGCGGGGGATTCGCCGTGAGATCACTTTTATCAGAAGCGGGAGAGGGCCCCCCTCTCCCGTGCCCTCCACAGCATACTGGAGCCGTCGGCAGCGGCTGAGGCGATCGTGTCCTTCTCAGGGCTGGGTATGGATGGAGACGAGTGAGGGAAAGATGGCCCCACCCATCTCCATACCATAGCAGGGCATTTTTTGCATTTTAGTGTAAATATTTTTGACCCAAGATCTCATATTTAACAGGATCTGTCATCCTTTTTTTCTATTACAAGAGATGTTTACATTCCTTGTAATAGGAATAAAAGCGACACATTTTTTATTTGTTTTGAAAGTACAGTGTAAAAAATAAAAATAAAAGTTAAAATAAATACGATTTTTTTTTTTAAATGTGCCCCTTCCCGCTGAGCTCACGTGCAGAAGCGAACAGTGTTCAAACCACACATGTGAGGTATCACCGGGATCGGTAGAGCAAGAGTAACAACTATAGCCCTAGACCTTCTCTGTAACTCAAAACATGCAACCTGTAGAATTTTTTAAACAACGCCTTTGGAGATTTTGAAGGGTAAAAGTTTGTCGCCATTCCACGTGTGGGCACAATTTTGAAACGTGACATGTTGTGTATCAATTTACTCGTCGTAACATCATCTTTCACAATATAAAATAAATTGGGCTAACTTTACTGTTGTCTTATTTTTTAACTAAAAAAAAGTGTATTTTTTCCAAAAAAAGTGTGCTTGGAAGACCGCTTTGCAAATACAAGGTGACAAAGTATTGCAACGACCGCCATTTTATTCTCTAGGGGGTTAGAAATTTTTTTATAATATTTGGGGGTTTAAAGTAATTTTCAAGTAAAAAAAATGTTTTTAACAAATCTCAGAAAGAGGCTCGGTCCTTAAGTGGTTAAAGATGCTGGAGATATTATTTGTGTGGCAACAACCATGTCTGATGTTGCATTATTTGTTGCAGCATGAATGACATGATTGTCTGATGTACAATACCATTGCACAGAGCAGGTAAGTATAACACATTTGTGCCTTTAGAGCTACTTTAATGAAGTCTATCCAGAAGTAAATATACAGCCTGGTAAAATAACTGAAATGGTAATATTTAGTGGATTTGTACATCTTTGTAATTATGAGCAGGACTCAAAAAATAATATTTTTATTTTTTTAGTCCAGTAAAATAAATATTTGTAAGCCTAAAAAACATATGAACAAGTGATATTTTCACAGACAACCAGCAGATGGAGCACCACTTTTTTCCTACCACCAATTGTTTACAGAGCTCAATATCTCAAGCTGAAAATTACAATGTCAGGAGTGACTTATTCAATATTGTATGTTTCTAGCTGATGATTCAATCACTCAAAACAAGTTTGAAACCATACAAATACAGAAAGGAGCGACAGGCCAAATCAAAGAAAATATAATTTAATTGTTGTTAAATTGTTGATAAAAAATAAAAAATCATATAAAAAACAGAAAACGTGTTTCAGGGGCAACACCACTCCCCCTTAATCAGGGCTCAACACAGGATAAAACAGATTGATTCAAATAAAAAAAATGACTTCACAGACCTATTTTGTAACCAGTACTGAACTGTCCACATTGAGGAACAACTTGGCAACAGTTGCTAAACAGCAATGAAGTCTAAAAAAAAAAAGGCATTGTCACCTACCTGTTTATTTATAAAACTGTCTTTCTCAGTTTCTTTAAAGAAAATCTTATGCCCCGTACACACGATCGGAATTTCCGATGGCCTAAGATCTGATGGAATTTTTTTGTCGGAATTCTGTTCAAGCTGTCTTGCATACACACTGACCAAATTCCGACCATCCAAAACGCAGTGACGTAAATCACTATGACGAGCCGAGAAAACTGAAATGCGTCGACTTGATTTTGAGCATGCATGTTTTTTTCTCCGTCGCAGTTCCACACAGACGATAGGAATTTCCGCTAGGAATCTTTTCCACCGGAAAAAAATAAAACATGTTCTATTTCTAAACTCTGACGAAAAAAGTCAGATGGGGCCCACACACAGTCGGAATATCCGATGAAAAAATTCCGTCTGACTTTTTTCATCGGAAATTCCAATCGTCTGTACAGGGCATTACACTGTGCTTGAGCACTTTGTAAGCACTTTGTAAGCTTTGAGGGGGAAAATGCAGAAAGGTGAAAATCACTCTGGGCACAAATCTGCCAAGTACCCATGGTCATGAAGGGATACAACAATGCATTTAGGGCACATTTCTAGTGGTGTTTATGTAGTAAGAAACATTGTATCAAATGCATAAAAACCTGTGCAACATCCCACAGGAGTTCAATCATCCTGGCACACAGGCACTGTGCTGGAATGTAAACTGAGCTGTGCATGCATGTCTGGGCTGCGCATTGCGATAAAGAGCCAACCTGTTTGTAGCTATTTATTTTAGACTTTAGTTCCACTTTAAGTTCCCCTGGAACAGATATTTGATATGTTTCCATTACTCTCCCAACTTCTCCAAATAGCCTCAACACTTCACAGGAAAGATGCTTGTCACAATCTGGCAAATTTACATACAACTTACCAACCTGTACTTGAACCTGTTGCATGTTTCCGGTGTGTTGCACTAGTATGGCCTCTTACACACGACCGAGAATCTCGTCGTAAAAGAAACATCGTTGTCCTCGATGAGTTCCTTGTCAGGCTTGTCGAGAATCTTGTCAAGCTTTCCTTGCATACACACTGTCAAGACAAAATCTTGTTGTTCTCAAACGCGGTGACGTACAACACGTACAACGATACTATAAAGGGGAAGTTCGATTCCACTGGCGCCACCCTTGGGGCTGCTTTTGCTAGCCTCGTGTTACTGCGTGTTACGTGAAAGTTTGGTGAGAGACGATTCGCCCTTTTCAGTCTGTTACAGCGTGACGAATGTGCTATCTCCACTACGAACGCTACTTTTACTGAAGGTGCGCTCCCGTCTCATACTTTATTCTGAGCATGCCCAGGTTTCTAAGCATACACACAAACGTAAACCAGCCCGACGAGAAACACGACGAGGAAATTGAGACTCCTGATGAGAAAAAAGAGAGCATGTTCTCTTTTTTTTTCATCGAGATCCACGACAGTTTTCTTGACTAAAAACATACACACGACCGTTTTTCTCTGCAAAAATCCTCTGCCAGCATTTTTCCTGATGGATTTTGCCGAGGAAAACGGTCGTGTGTACGAGTCTTATGAGACGAATCTCTAAAGAATATCTACAACACTCTTCATGAATTCCAAGGATTGTGTTTTTCATTCAAAATTTGATTTTTGACACTGGCTCCTGTTGAATCATCATTCTCGCTCTCCTTACCATCTTAGCTGAGAATAAAAGCATTCCTATATTTATCTACAGCAATGTTTCAGTGTGCCTTCTGGTAAACAGCAAGTCATATCATCCATAAATGGACATTTCCACAATCTTTAAACCTTGCATTTATGCCTGGCCCTCAGCTAAGGGAGGTACAAAGAAAATAATAACAGCCTCATTACTTGTCCACTCATATGTCAGCTTCTGGCTGCGAGCTTCATGATTAGAATGCTGTGACATCATTATTAGCAACCTTTTAAGAGCATAAATATAACACACATATATATATATATAATGTAAAATTATCACAGCACATTCAGCTTAAGCCATGTGTTTACTCAACAGCAAGAACATGTTTTAGTAGACTTACTCCACCATTGTTTATTTTATTAATGCAATCATTGTTAAATTAGCTGCACAGTTATTCAGGGAATATATTCTTCCTAGGTTAGAAAATGCATTTGCAATTTAAAGGCTCTATTAAGGGGACATTTTAATTCTAATCTTAAAATGTCCAAGCCACTAAAATATTAAATATTAGATTCTATTATTAATAAATTGTGCATATTTTATAAGCCTCTTATTGTTCATCAGGAAGGGTTTGCTGGAAGATGGGATTTCACTGTGTGCAATGGCTAGTTTGTAGTCTGAAATCTACAGAACTATGATTTTCCTCTAACAGATTTTCTTTCTACATCCCCAAAATGTTGGAACTGCCAGACATATACATATACAGAACTTCTCCAAAACCTTGCTCATCCTCTGGAATTCTCTAACCCAATCTGTCTGATTTTCTCCTACTTTATCCACGATCCCTGAAAACTCATCTCATCTTTATGGTCGTGGCCCTCTGACCAAGAGAGATGTGGATCACAAAAACACGCAACAAGACTTACAACATAAATAGAGATGAAGTGTGCCTTGGTGGTCTGGTCAGTATACCAAGAAAAGGGGGCATACCCAAGGTAAGTAATGGGTAGTAAATTGAAGAAGGATATGCTGAGAAGTGCCCTGAAAAAGGGAAGGGTGGGAGGGTGTCAAATGCGATTGAATGCGCAGACTCACGAACATGAGGTGAGCTGGGAAGAGTCGGCCCAGTGACGTGTAGTACCGCACACTGAACCCGACAAAGAGCATGTGTGAGTGGGCTGCTTAAATACCCTCCGGTCTCCTCCCATAAACTCGGCCACCATATTGGCCTACTAATTTATCTTCTCCATCAGAACATCCCCCACAGTTATTACCTCTTGTATCTCTTGACCTTTCCTCTTAGGCCTCGTACACACGATCAAATCTGTCTGCTGGAAACGGTCGGCCCGACCGTCCCAGCAAACAGATTTGACCGTGTGTATGGGCAAGCCGACGGATTTGGCCACCCGACAGATTTCAAAGCATGCTTTGAAATCTGTCGGCTGGGAACCCGTCCGCCCGACATGTCTGCTGGTTAGTATGCTAACCAGCAGACATGTGTTCTCGCACATGCGCCAAATGATTTTGACGCATGCGCGGAAGTGTTTTACTTCCTGGTGCGGTGACGTGGCGGCGTCAACGTCACCGCCACGTCACCGACACGTCAGCGCGCTGTCTGCTGGCGGGGATTTTGGTTTGCTCGTGTGTACACGCGAGCAAACCAAAATGCCAGCAGACAGATTTGTTCAAATCGGTCGGACAGACCGTTTTCAACAAATATATTTAATCGTGTGTACGAGGCCTTAGAGTGTAAGCTCTAAGGAGCAGGGCTCTCTGATTCCTACTTTATTAAAGTGTATTGTATTTGTACTGTCTACCCTCAAGATGTAAAGTGCTGCTTAAACTGCTGGTACTATATAAATCCTGTATAATAATAATAATAATATGACTTAAATGTTATGCTTTGCTTTGTTTCCTTTTGTTCTTCTTAATGTAGATGCAAACACTAGCTGGGTGAGGTTTCATTTGCTAAAGCATGATGTTTCATAAACAATTGCAATTTTTTTCTCATAGAATACACTATTCAATTTTTTTCATCCCAATGCTGTTAATCTCCTTCATCCACTTCCTGTCTACATGCACTCACTCCAGCTGAACATCATTGCCCAGAACCAGCTGCCTGTAATGGCAAAGTTTAACCATGCCTGTGCAATGTGTATCAGCCTCTAGCAGTCCCCACCTGGAGTCATGTGTAACATAGTGGCAACGCAGAAACACAATTGGAAAATGGTTGGAAAATGGTTGTCACCATTACAAGAAAAGCCTGAACAAGGGCCTTCATGGCAAGATCACCAGGTATTTTTATTGAATAAGTTGCATATTTGAAAAGGTTGAAAACTTCCAAAATTACATTATCTTATTAAAGCAAATTTGAGATTTTAGTGATTGGGTTAAGGTCTACTTTATGCTTCCGCTCGGCTGATGAGCATTAAAAAAAAAATCTCCAACCTGATTGTGTGTGAAAGTGGACAAGAATTCCATGTGCTTTCAAAAAAATTGATTACCTACTATTATTATTAATACTGAAAAAATATATCTATATTCATCTCCTTAATCAAAACAGAAAAGTGTCTGGGTGTTTTTTTTTTAGCTATTACTGGCAGCCAAATGGTGGACTGATAGAGCGCCTTTACTGTTGTTTTGAATTTCTACAAAAGGAAGACTTTCTCGTTTTCTACATCAATGTATATATAAAATAGCGCGCTCTAATAAGATATTTGATTAGCCTCACTCTATTGATCTGAGCACAGGTTCACTTTAAAGTCTATTAAATCTCGCCACATCCTCTATTCCCTAGCCACACGGCAACGGCAGCCA
The DNA here is from genome assembly GCA_029574335.1 of Rana kukunoris. Taxonomy (NCBI): domain Eukaryota; kingdom Metazoa; phylum Chordata; class Amphibia; order Anura; family Ranidae; genus Rana; species Rana kukunoris. The sequence continues at coordinate 59,338,917 of CM056059.1, forward strand.
CCATGTTCACCAAATTGCACACTTCTCCCTTTCTTCGGTCTCTCCTTTTAACCAGAGGACTCTGACAAATACACTGTTATTTGATAATTAGTATTTTCCATTTGAATTAACCTGTGTAATACTCCTCATTAAACCACTTTGAAGAATGCTGTGACAATCGGTGCACATCTTAACTCTTTGTGCAGCTTTTGAGAGGTGCAGCACCTCCACGAGATGCACCGCGCACTGTCACATCGGCGTCTGCTGACTCCCGAACAGTAACCGGTGCAGTCCACCTGTGACCAAGATTCACATGCAGACATATTAACACATCTGCTGCGAGTTATATATATATTACCCAGCGCCAGACTGAATTGCCTTATTCCCCATCTGCTGAGGGAAAAATGATTTCACAAATTCCTATATATAAAGGAACTGCTCCCTAACATTTCATTAGGTTGAAATCAAATAATTTCACAGCTAATCTAGGAAGTTGTGTAAATATTTGCAAATTAGAAGAGAGCAAGACATGCAAAAAAATCCACTTAATTACCTTTTTTTTCTAACGGCGTATTGATTATTTTTTTTTTTTTGGCTGTAGATTTCAAATTGAGCTGAATAGCCCCTAATGAAGTGAATTGTTTAATGCAAGGTGCTGCTTTGCACAGGAAGACACTTTGCTGCTCTTCATTAAGAGCAATTCAACCCCAAGTGCTTGAAAGCTGTCTGTATTCTAAATAAAACACAGATACAGCGGTAGCGCGCTGCAGCCGCTCGCTGAAACTGAATTACGTCCACTTGTATTGCTAGATCATTCTATTAAAGGATGCCGAAGCTTAATCTAAAGGACATATCATATGGATTATTATCTAACTGATGAAGAATAATACCCACAAGGCATTACTCTCTTTTATTTCAAAGACAATATATTTGATGGTTTATGTCAGCAACGTGCAGATCATAGAAATTCCAAATATGCATTTGCTTTTAATTATCTTTTTATTTAAAACAGAATTTTTTCCCATTATTGACACTTTTTGCATTATTTTAGAGAGAGTAACCCTTGATGGTGAAGATGCTCGCGCTGTCATAACAATGCAAGGGCATTCACATACACAGCGTCACTTATTTATTTAAAGTAGTAGAAATGACCACCTAATCTAGCTACAGTTTTGAAAAAAATAAAACATGCACAGAGTGAAATAAACATAGGATTTTTGTGTTTTAATAAGCCTCATAGAATCACAGTAGATAGGCTTCCTTGCCAATAATAAATTACAAAAAATTGGATTTTTGACAGGGTGACAAGATAAAAGAAATCGCATGGGAAGGATGCAAGCAATTATAACTCTGTGATCCTTGGGTGAGGAAGTCAGCACATTAGATGTACATGCTGGCTTTTTGGAGAAATCACTCCCAAAAATGTATTTGTCAGGAGTTAAAAAAATAAAAAAACAACATTTTTCCCCCCGATTATATTTAGGTAGGACAATAGCTGGAAATCTTCATTGATATTACTACTGATGTCTTTTTATTTTTCATTGTAGGTGAGTATGACACCCATATAGGGGCTAACGTAGACCAGGGTGACTGGCACAGAAAGGGTGGCAGGGTAAAGAAGCTGCAGAGGTACAGCAACAATCTGACACTACATAAATAATAATCAGGCTGTATTTCATGAAAAGAATTCCAGACAAGTTTTTTTTTTTTTTTTTTTTATGATTGGAGATTAGCGCTCATCCAGAACAAGCAAACAATTTGTTATCGACGGAGAAGAATTTTACAGGAATAAACTGTACCTGCTGTCAGAGGAATTTAGCATTCGGCACTAAGCACAAGGTTTTCCCTGCGGAAAAAGAGCTTGACCAGGCTATTCTCATTTACAAAGAGGCAGGTTAAACAGTTAAACGCTAGCAAATCCTTCATAGCCCTGTGGGAAATTCCACTTTAATCCTGAACTTATAGGCGGACAATCAAAAGCCGAAAGCCTGGGTAACAAATCTGATCCGTGGTTACAAGTGTGTTCTCTTGGGACAGCAGGAGATGCTCCCTGCACAAGCCCAGGAAGGATAAATACCTTAATGATGAGACAGATAGTGGATGCGGAAGCAGTGCCCAGCTACAGACATTCGCCTCCAATTTAACATTGCATCATGAAAAGGCAATTGTGCTGAAACTGAAGGCGAGCCAGTCCTGATTATTGAAACTTGAAGTGTGGCTTTAAGGAATGATTAATGACAGTGTCACAGTTAAAACACTGGCACAATGAGAGTTATCTCTAATCCACCTGCTTGCAGGCTGCGATTGTAAAACCGGGATGCAAACAGACCCCCGCACGCTCTGATAACACAAAAAAAAAAAATATTTGAAAATAAAATCCATAATATGGGGCGAGGAAATCTAAGTACAAAGGTGGCGAGCCACAGATAGGTGTTAATGTCATGTGTAAAAAAAAAAAACATTCCTATGTGAGAGAATTAAAGCGCCTTGTCCGAAGATAGCAGTTATTTCTTTCTCATCGGCGAGAACGCTGAGATGCGATACACAAAAATTCCTTTTTTTTTCTTTTTTTTGGAAGAACCTTTTACCATTTCTTCTTATGTTTTCAGTAATGAGGCTCCCCTCCTTTTGTTGTGTTACAATACTCGGGAGCTATCTGCTTATATTTCGAAAAGGCTTTTTAATCGGTTTAAAAAAAAAAAAAAAACGTCAGTTCTTCCAGGACAAATAATGTTTCTTGCAGGCCCGCGCTTAATCTGTGCTTCCCGGGGGCTGCGAGATACAAGCGGGAAGGTGACGCTTGTACACGAACGTGGCTTGGAGGAGTTTCGAATCTTCTTTGTTTACAGAAAAGCAACAAGAAGCTCCATCCAGTAATTATAAATATTTAAGAATTATGGCTGCAATGCCGTGGGAGAAATAAACGCCGCACCCGCGCCATTTCTTTATTTAAGGCTAAATTATTTACTACACTTCAGCGCACGTCCCTTCGCTTGGAAAAGACAGCATCAATTTCAGAAGCACTAGATCTACACATTAGTATTATTATTACCGCTACTTGCGCACTACTGAAAATAATATTTGTACAGGGGCTTAATTGTCTTGTGTATTTCCACCTAAACAGACTTGTACGAGGCACAAAGCATCATTTAACCAATGGAATCCTGTTTAAAAGACAAAAGATTTTTTTTTAATATAAGAAACATACAGATCTATTGTTGACCTTAAAGTCTTATCGAAGGATTCCCCCCCCCCCCCTCCCCCCAAATCATATGAAATGAATGAAATGGTTATTTTTATAAGGCATTCATATTATACATTAACCCCTTAAAATCTCAGTACAACTCCTAGCATGCACAGTACGAATATAATGTAGTGCTCCAGAGGAAACTTGTAGAATATGAGACAGTTTCTGTGAGTCTCATGATGTTAAACAAATCCTCTGCGTCCGGTTTGGCGTTTGCACTGAAGGCAGAGCAATGCTGCCACATGCAGGATTTTCGTTGTCATTACACCTTCACTCAACAGCTATTTTTTGAATATTGGGGGTTATTCTTTCTCTGACCCAGCGAAATTCAAGGGGTCATTCATATTTGACCCAGCAAACCTATGTTTGTGTCGAATATATGCAAGATTTATGCAAGATGCAAGATTTTTTTAATTTTTTCCTAAAATTTAATCTGTTGTTTAAAGTGAACACAGCAAAAAGGGTAACTATTATTTGAATTTACTAAAATCCACCTATAATGTTCCTAAGAAATCATAATCCTAAACTATAAGTAATCCTTGCAAAATATGAGTTGCCATGAAGAAACCTGAGAGGTGTTCTTCTTATAATCGTCAATGAGTTTTAGTCCTAACTGGATAAATTCTCTTTAAACAATATGTATATGAATACACAAGCTAGATATTTTTCACTATGCTGTAATATCTCTCAAACCAAAGAGTCTTCTTATTAAAATGCTAATTTCTTGCACATAGTATGTGACTAGCAATCAGCACAGAGAGCTAAAGCACGAAGACAATAGCGCTGCTGCACATTATTTCATACTAGCGCATTTGAACTGCGCTTTAATTATTTCTTACATATCATGTGTCACCCAATAAATAGGATAGTGTTCCAAAGAGCACAAGCTTTATGGCAGTTCAGAGAACGTGTTTTCTTCTAACACAAAACAAGCATTGTGAAAGTTTTTCTTTTCATTCTTTTATTTAACTCTGTAATTTAATTGGATGTTAGAAGTGGGGAAAAGTTACTGCAATTTCAGCGCATGTCATAACAAAACAAGAGTATCTCTGATCTTTCAGTGAGAGACTTACATGGCCATTGTACGAGAGAGAGAGAGAGAGAGAGAGAGAGAGAGAGAGAGAGAGAGAGAGAGAGAGAGAGATATACATTTATTTTGTGCTTGCATATGATAGGATGATGGAAGTCAGCAGAGCTTCACCTCATTCACTGAGTTAAGGGACAATTCCTTTATACATGTGACTTCCATCATGCAATTATGTGCAAGTGAAAATACATTTTTTTTTTATTTACTTGCATGTGATTGGGTCTTCTTGGCAAAGTGAAACTTCACCACATTCACTAAGCTAAGGGAAAATTCCCCTGCAAAGTGAGCAGCCTATCTGCCCTTATATGTATTATTTTAATTGACGTCTATAAGGCTTCTTTACTATATATTTATTTATACATTGCTCTCGGTGTCTTGTAAGGCGTGGTACTGCAAAGGTTAATATAGAATTAAACAGATACTGATAAGGGAGAGTGATAAACTCACAAGTCTGCATATGAAAGTCAGTCTGCGCCAGCCTCTGGCTATATCTAATCCCCACCTATTAGTTTGTTGGACTCATTTATTTATATATATATACACATTTTTTTAAAGACCAAAGAGGAGAGAGATCCAGCTTTGTAAATAGTGCCGAGATGACGTGCTGTCAGAATTCTGGATGAATGAAACGAGATATATAAATAATGCGGCATTCATGAAGTCTCTGGTTTGCTAATTACCAAGATTCTCTGTGCAAGCAGAGTCCTGAAAGGCTGTGGATAAGAAAGATGCTTTATACCTGTCTGTCACACCAGGAATCTCAGCTGTAGACTGTCACTAAACTCCTCATGTCAAAGTCTGCACAAGAGAGAGGCAGGAAGGATGGCGCTTTTTTTTTTCTAAAGGAAAGGGAGATGCATTTTAATGAAAGCCTCTGCATGTGGAACATTTGAATTGACACACATATATGACCAGACCTGAAGCTGAAAGCAGACATAAGAAATGACTTGTAATTACAAACTGGAACCTGCAAATTTTATTCACTCTTTCCATACTGTGATGCCAACAGCCGAAAGAGTTAACCTGTTTTTTTGTATATTAGTAACCCAGGGGCAACCTATGGCTCAGCTGCACTAGTAGAACATAGTCTGGGTGACAGGTTCATTCGCACAATTGTAGAAGAAGAGTTATATCCTACACAAGTGTTGCATTGTACACACCACTGGGTATTGCCATAGGCAGACCTGGCATTGGTGGTGCCGCATGGTTGCTTATTGGATCACCAAATCTGGTGTTTACTATATATGTAATCAGATTCTAATTATACCTCAGAGAAGGTCTTCAAACAATTGCAGAGTCATTAATAACATTAAAACATGTATTCACACTTATTACATGTGCACCGGCATCCACCACCAAAGCCTCCTCGATCTTCTCCCCTCGCTTGCTGCCACATTCTAAAGGAAACAGTATTCTGTGAAAGGGAAAACTACAAGCCCCGACAGCCTTCGCAGTTGTCGGCATTGTAGCTCTCAATGAACTACCATGCTGCTGTTGAAAGCTCCGGTAGTTCATTGTCTCTTCCTGCAGTGTGTATCTGCTTGCTTGTATGAGGTACGAACAGACAGATACACTGACAAGTCTGCAGGAGTCCTGAATTTCACCCGTGATCTGCTGACTGTGGGTGAAATGCTTTACTTTTTTTTTTTTACCTGCAAGAACATGTGCATTTATTTATTTCATTGGTGAACCTATGCTCTAACTCTCAAAGAAAATGAGTGTCAAAGAGCAAAATGAAGACATGTTAATGAATGTTGTCCTATATAATATGAATGAAAAATGTGGTGATCAAGCAGAAGTAAAAAAAAAAGCTTTAAAAGGAGAACCTGTGCTCTGGTCATGCACACTAAAATATACATATTCTGAGAAAGCAGTAAAATCAGTTGACTTATCTCTGTATCTATAAGCATTGCGGAGAAGTAAAGACAACACAGGCACTAAAATCTTAGCTTTTTTCATGAAAGCAGATCTTGGAAACCAGACAGTCCTCTAACATAAACAACCAGCAGATATCTTTGTTCTGATCTTTGATAATGAATAACTTCACATTTAGGGCCCTTTCACACTGCCACTAATTGTCATGTGACCCATTAGGGTTCCAGGCAGTGGAACCTGCTAAAAAAAAGGTTCCTGCACTATTTTGGGGTGACTTCATCGCGACTTGCATTGACTTCTGATAAAGAAGTCATATGCAAAAGGCAATGAAGTTTTGCAGGGATGTCGGCTTCAAAGTTACTTGACTTTGAAGCCGTGCTGGTGTGAACCGGCACTAAAAGCAGTGAGCAAAAACTTGTCTTAAAAAAAAATTCACTGCTCTTTGACAACATGTGAATAGTTCAATGTCCATAGTCTGGGTACAGATGCACTTTAATTTAATGAGTAAGGTGAAGCGCTTCATCCAATCATGTGCAAAAAAAAATCCTGATTGAACATTCCAATTGAACACTGCTGCTTTTATCAAGCTAAGTAAAACATTTTTTACTTCTTTAGCAAATCTACAGCACTGTTTGCTGATCTGGTGAACTTATAAATAAATCGATGTTCATTTTAAATACAGGATAACGGAAACCACACCCCATAGATTTGAGATGTGTGGCTCAATAAAATTCTTTACAGTAAGGTTGGGTCAGCTGTGGAATGCTAAATCAAAAGTAAAACCAGAGTCTAAATGCTTTGGATTATTTTCTTGAAGGATCTTTTCTCCCTGTGCCTCAAAACTGTCAACAACTTCCTGCCTCTGGACCAAAGCTGAGGAAGCTTTGAGGTTGGGACTATTTAATTTTCCGGTACATTTTCAACCTTTTTAAAACTATGTAACAACATAAAACAATAGGTACCGCTTAGTGCATTTCACTTAGCTTAGTGAATAAGGTGAAGTTGCATTCAAGTTAACCATCCAATTACGTGAAAGCATTATTTTATTGCCAATGTGTATGATTGGATATTCAAAGTTGACAAATATTTACCAAAATTTAGTAAATCAACCCAAGCTTTAAAAAATCAGATCTGAATGTGTGTTTACAGAGGAATGCATATTTTACTTCTTTAATTAGTGTATAAAACAATAAATGTACAATCATATATTGATACACCTTTATTATAATTATTATTTACAAACACGTTAATGTATATAAATACATGCTTGCACCCAGTCTTTCTACATAAATGGGTTGATTTACTAAAAGCTTCACTCTGCAGAGATAATTTTAACGCCGCTAGAGGAATAAAATAAAATGAAGCTGTGTTCACATCAATCATCCAAAATCTATTTTTTTAACATGCTAAAGTGGGAATAGTTTCACAATATTCACTAAGCTAAATAAATATTTTCTTTGCAAAATGAACAACCCCAATGTGCAGCATGCATGCTGGTGCACTCAGGACCCAGTTGTCTTGTGAAGGATTTTTGGAAACATTTATGAAAAAATAGAATAAAAAAAATGGACAGAATTTTTTTTTTATTTACTATGTACAAAATGTATTTTGCAAGTATATTATTGTTTGTATTATTAAAATGTATTATGTGAGTAGCGCATTAACATACGATTGTGACTACATGTTTATAGTTTTTTATATATATATTCTACAACTGCTTTCAATATATTCCTGTTTCAGTATAATTAGTTTATTGTTCCTGGACACTTATGTATATATAGAAGTGATTTAGAAGAGCTGAAAACTTGTAAATGAGAATGATCCCAAATACATCATATTTTGAGCATCATAAATTATTGTTAAAATGTTTTTTATGTACAATTATAAATGTTGTATTAACAGTGATATCATTGAAACATTCAATGCCAATTCATAATATTTTTTTCATTCCTTGTAATAAGAAATAAATATCCCATTAAAACTGCAATCCTTGGTGATGTGTGAATGGTTAAACCTAATATGCACATTCATTTCATGAACATCACATTCACATCTGCAGTTAGCAAATCAGGATTAAGCTTTCGTGCTGCTCTGCCCAGACTGATTGTCCAGAGAATGAACAAGCATATAACTTTAGTAAATCAGGCCCAATTAACAACAGATATGAGGCATAAGTTACTACAATGTGAAGTATTCCTATATTCAATTTAAAATATCCAATCAAATCAGCATGGCCACTTGTAGTCTCCATCAGGGGATCATGTGACAGGGTGAGGGTTGTCACTCCATAACAAGTCCATGGGCAAGGACCTCCATGGCAGGATCTCTGGGTATTATTTAAATGAAAGCTGCAGATTACAACTTTTGAAATGATATTGCAATTTAAAGTTGCTATAAGATTAATGTGATTGGGTTTAGAACCATAAAAATGTACTGCATGCTAACTTGTGCATTGCCATTCATTACTATGAGCCTGAAACTGCAGAAAAGAATGCAGCAAGTCTTATCTCCTAATACAGTTATCTATAGCACAGTGATGTATAGGTTTTAGTGTAAACAGGACCTTGTTTTTTTGTTTTTTTCTTCTAACACTACGTAGATTACACCCATAAATAAAAATGAATCAAACACAAACACTTTTTGGCATAACCATTTTTTTTAAATATGTCAGAATAAAATATTTCTTTTAAATAGGGCAAAATAAAAAATAGTAGTTAACAATTGTTACATTTATACTTTTAGATACATTTATATATTACAACCCAGTCAACTAAAATGAAATTTTACATTTTCCTGATGCCCAGTGGAACATTCTGTGAGCGCATCGAGGCCTTCGGGTAATGACTGCCCTCCCAAAAAGCATTTTTATAAATAAATAACATTATAAGTAAATTTAAATCTGCATCTTCCGACCTCTTGAAATATTAGCAAAGAAATATTGATGATGTTTTGAACATATGGCCTGTAAAAGCCAGCTTTGTGGATTTACATGGTTAATATTTCGAATGCAGGTTTTAAGAATAGACATTAGAACCTTACAGACTTTACTGGTACCAGAGAAGGACAGTGAAACCAAAATTCATTAAAAAAAAAAATGATTACAAAAAATGAAAAATTATGTTGGCTTATATTCATAAAATCATGAAGTAAGGTTTATGATTTTATGAATATAAGCCAACATAATTTTTCATAATATTTTTTTTTTTTTATGAATTTTGGTTTCATTGTCCTTCTCTGGTACCAGTAAAGTCTGCAAGGTTCTAATTCTTAAAACCTGCATTCAAAATATTAACCATGTAAATCCACAAAGCTGGCTGTTACAGGCCATATGTTCAAAACATCATCAATATTTCTTTGCTAATATTTCAAGAGGTCGGGAGATGCAGATTTAAATTTACTTATAATGAGATATCGATGGTATAGGATATCATCCTATACAAAGTTTTCACATTGTCATAAATAAATTTACTAAACAAAAAACCTGTATAGATACTTGTGCAAGACGTTGTGTTCTTTGCAGCTTTTGGACACAGGCACAGGTACTCTGCAAATCAAATTTAAAGAAGAAATACAAAAACAAAATTATTCAATCTGAAAAGGTGAACCTTTAATATCCCCGTAACTTTAACCTAGTCCCTGGCATTTGACTGTTGAACAACAAGGGAGCAAGACTTAAGCCGCGTACACACGATCGAACGCAAATCTGATGGAATTTTCAGTCGGAATTCCGCTGACTTCCATCAGTTTTGCATACACACTGTCGGACTAAATTCCGACCGTCCAAAACGCGGTGACGTAAGACACTACGACGAGCCGAGAAAAAATAATTTCAATGCTTCCGAGCATGCGTCGACTTGATTCTGAGCATGAGTGGGTTTCTTCTCTGTCAGCGTTGCGAACAGATGATAGGAATTTTCTATTGTTTTTTTTTTTCCATCGGGAAAAAATAAAATATGTTCTATTTCAAACACCGACGGAAATTCCGATCGTGTGTACGCGACATTAGTGTCCGGGAAGGAGCTTAATTCTCAATTTAGTCAGTAGTTGAGGCCATATGGACCCCAGGGGCTCCACAAAGATACAGGGATTGTTTTAAAGACTAACTTAAGTACTTACCGTAAGTACAGCAAACATACAAATCAGTGGGAAGGGAACAGAGAATCTGTCACTTTGCCCTACTTCAATATGTGTTTTTTTTAGTTTCTTGTCAAAATGGTGGTACTGAGCTGTGCCCCATGACTCTTGTGCAATACTAGCACACCAAAGTTATTATAACATTTATCATGCATGTACAGTATGCATTTATTTCATTTTAAGCTTGGAATAAGTTGTGTTATGTAAGCGGATTTGGTGCACTCGGCGCAGGTGTCTGTAGATAGCATCATGTATCATGGATCTTCCTAAACGCCCATGGCTGCATGTGCAAGTATAAAACCTGGTAAAAAAAATATATAACACTTGTTATTTTTTATTATTGTAACTTATTATTTCATCGCACTGGAAAATAGAAAGTGTAGAAAATAAAAAGTCCTGTGCATTCATTAGCATACCAACCAGCAAGGTAAAAGGTCCGACCTACGCTCATATTTCCTGTAAAGCAATAACAAAAGCCGAAGTCTTGGTCCAGCACCATTACAGATGCTTGTGTAATATGCTGGGTGCTTTGGGTCACAATACCAATATTTTGATGTTCCTAAAAAGCATACAAGAGAAGAAAAGACATCTTGTTTAAACAATTTATAGCTTTAAATAGGGGGGGGCAAATTTATTGCACACGTCCTCGCTGTAAAAGAGAATAGGGACTATTGTTAAATGGCTTTACTGTATATATCTCACTTTCATTAGCAAACCTGGAAACTCCTTTGTAGACTACAGTCACAAGGATTTGCCTTGCAAACATCTAATTGTACATAAATACAGTACTTTTATCTTTTTTACTCAATAATAACTGATCACAATGATGAACAACTGTATAAACTATTGCAATAATACATGTCAGCTTTGTCACCGGGTAAACATGTTTTTCTTCATTGTACACACAGTATATAACCAACTAAAATAACTATCTTATATTTGCTACAACATCACCAGAACGTGCCATGCTCAGTTCTTTGCAGCCTAGGAAAGAAGCAAGGCTTTATATGGTTTGACTGCCATCAAGTGGCATACTTCAGTACTATATACAAATGGACATTTTTCTTAAAGTATTATTATTTTTATTATTATACAGAATTTATACAGCATCAACAGTTTGTGCAGCACTTTACAATATAAAGGGAGACAGCACAGTTTCAATACAATATCCCTATGAGATTGTAAGCTCTCAGGAGCAGAGCCCTCCCAACCCTCTTGTATTAAATTGTATAGTAAAGCACTGCACAAACTGTTGGCATTATAGAACTCTTGTATATGTAGCGCTCACCCCCGCAGGAGCCGCTGGTTAGATTTGGGATGGCATGTTACCTCATGGCTCTGGTGGTGTGTCTAGGGTGAACGATGAATACAATAGTGTAACGGTCACCACCGCTTACGACCTTCCATCCAACCACGACAAGCTTATCCGACACTCCACAATCTTGCATACACGATCCATATCAATTCCCAGAATAAGACGAGACAGAGCTCCGTACTTGCTTCCAAAGATATGACCCATTTATTGATATTTTCTCAGCTTCTTATACAGTTTCAAGCATAATGCAGTTAATCACAGGACAATGTAGTCTCCACCCCCCTTCACACCAGGGGGGGCTTCAATCACCTTAAAAGGCATTCAGGTAAGCTAATTATGTAGACACGTCGGCACCGCAGCATCAATAGAGTTAACTCAAAGAGCATGACATTCCTGTAGACAATGACATCAAAACCAAATACTATCACACCTGAGCCTCAATACATTCCTGTAAGAATAGAATTCAATTAACCTTTAGAATAACACAATAGGGTAAACAGAGAGCTTCACACAATGAAAGAGTCTTTCTAGCAATTAACACCTATTCAACAGAATGTGTCTTTCACAGTGAATAGCCAACACCTCAAGACACTTCAATAGCCTTTTATACAGAGAGATGTGTCACTGTCTTGGTAACCTGGTCTCAAGTCCACATGAACCACTTTTGTAATATTCCAGTCCTGCAATATGAATTATTATTAATGTCCCATCTCATGTAATATATGAATTATGATTCTTTGTCACCCTATGGCCCTAGTGGACATAAGGTGACCCTAGACATAGGAATATCTCAGTCTGTCACGGTTCATTCTGTTACAAATAGCAATAAAGGAATGTCTGCAAATAGGAAGTCTCTTTTATAGGTGCTCTTTATTACCCAGCCGGGTAAAAACAGTCAACAGGTGAGGGAAGGATAGAAGAAAGGTTTTGAAGGAGAGTAGCAGATTCAGGCCTTGGATATTGAAGCAATCCAGCTTCCGATAATAATCAGTCTTTCTGCGCCACTTCAACTTCAGTGGGTATAGCCTACCTGGACAGGTCTCCCTCACAAACCTGGCAGCCAGAGTATCACTCGAACTTGAGAAGGATGCCCCTGCCACTGGCTCTTCTGAATGACCGTCAGACAAGCGCCTCTGCCACAGGTCTTGGGATCTCCGATGGTGAGAACCCAGTCAGTCACTGGGTCCCCGTTGTGCTCAAAGTGTTCCGGACCAGCTTGGCTCTGGAACCAGGAACTCTGCGTAGCACCCACGCCCCTGCCAGGTAGGCCATAACGCACAGGGCACGGTGATTGTGATCACCCTAAAGGTGGGTGTCACACTCCAGGCAAGAAGACAAGAACCCCACAAAATGGCATCTGCCTCATAAGTACGCCCACCTCAGCTTCCACTGCTGCCACCTGCTGTCCTGGGGTGGAACAACACCCCAGGCACAGCAGAATGAGCCCACAGAACAGCCAAGCTGAAACAGAGAGCCCTAAAATAATCAAAATTAAGATCAGAGTAACATTACACTCTGACCGTTCCCCTAAATTTCACTAGCACCCGTACTTTGAAGTACATGGGCGCTACATATAATAATAATGATAATAATACAAGAGGAGGGTTATATGTATTTTTTCAGTAATCTGTCATCCTTTTCATCAGGTCGTAATTTCAAGCATCACCCCTGTTTACCCAGTTGTTCCTTTATGTCTTAGAAAGTGATTATAAGGAGGCTTGTGAATGGCTTTGTATTAGTGCCAAGAGCACAAGTCCATGTCCTGCTTTTTCCTATCAAAACAACAACCCTCCTGCTTAAGGCTTTAACCCTCCACTATCTTTTACCCATCTCCATGCCAGAGACCTTCTCACGACATTTCCGGCCATTAACCTTTATATCCCAAGGTAGGAATGTCAACATAAAAAGATATTCCCGTATGTTTGATGCTACTTTAAAATGGCATTTAAAGTCACATCACATAGACATACTATCTGGAGTCACTTGACAGCATTTTGTCAATCACATATAGCGGACAATCCACAGCAGTACATTTTTAGTAGGCCATTTTCCCTGACTTAGTTTTTCTTCTTTATGGGGCTTGCCTAAGGCTGTCTGTTTACAATATACTGCTACTTCCTGAGACAGGATCACTGTAGTCACCTGTGATTTGGGTACACTTCTCCCCAACTTTCCAGGGGAATTGCCTTACGTCAGGAAACACTTGGCCTGGTCTAAAAGGCCTTTTCAATCACATTCTAGCCTTCACCACCATAGGAGGCAACAATACAAAAAACAACTGTCACTGCCCCTACCTATGACTGGTCTTCACAGCAAGGAACATTGGAAGGGCGGACCAACCAATCAGCAACCAACCAAATTCACCTGTCTAACAGTGCGTTAAAAACAGGGGTTTAGTTGCACGCATTTTCAAATACATGCATAAGCTGCAGGCCCCATCAAGGCTCCCTGTGTACTGCAGTCCTAACTCTAAAATGTAAAGTCTCCTCAGTGGAAGCACGTGTATGCTGATGGATAGATAAAGGGCAGATGACTGGGGGGAGCCCATAGGAACCCATAGGAGGCAGGATGACTACAGATAGCTCTTCTGAATGCACGTCTACCACTCCCTGTCCTTCAGCCCTGTCCAGGACCTCCACTTAGCTGACTACATCTGCATGCTGGTGGAGTCTCTGGCGCCCATTCCCAAAATGAGCTAAGGCTCCTTTCAACCCATTTCATATATGAGCACTGACTCATCCATGATGTCACTACAGGGACATAGCACATCATTGCACTATTCCCTGTTACCAGCACTATTCTGGGACAGAGCCATCTAGTGGCAGACTAGCTAACTAAAACTGCTTACATGATGACAAGCATTTTAGGCATTCTGAGAGAGCATGGAGATTTTATTGAGCAGGGAGATTTTCCAAAATGTTGGAAAATTTGCTTTCCCCAGAGCAGAAAGATCAATGTACTGTGTCTCAACAACAGGCAGGGATTGATGAAAATCCCAGTGTCCAAGTAATTATTTTGAGGACAGGCAGATATCCAACCACCTGCCATTCTCAGGAAGCCATCTGTCCATCTATAGGCACTCTTACAAATTCCTGGTAAGAACAGTTATGTTGTAGTTTATTGCCTCCCTATACATAAAAACGTATACAGGTTCTATGTGGGAATCGTTTCCATTTAATTTCAAGGGGCTTTCCCTCCTTTGATACCAAATCCCTCTGTCCCTTTTTTTTCTTCTTTTTTTTTTACCTTCTTTTTGATCTGATGTACAGACCTCTACAAAAATGTAAAATGTACTAGCAAAGGTATTCTACTTCACTAAAGCTTTAATCTTACCACTAAATAGTAGTTAATCCCAAAAAGAGAAAGAGAACTGTTCACTGTATAAGATGCCTTATATCCATTTATTAATTTGTTAAACAAGACAACCAGCATTCAAGGTATAAACCCAAATGTTGTTTGTACCTTGGATGGACTGGTTGTCTTGTTGGACATAAATAAAAACAGTAATATTCAAAAACTCAAAGGAAACTATAAAAAAAAGTCCCAGAGTACAAAATAGCGATGTAGCAGCGCTTAAGTCAAACTTGCGTTTGAGAGTCCTCTATAAATGTTAAATATAGGTGATGATAGTGATATAGCTGGAAAATGGAATAAACCATCAGTGCGCAGTGCTCCTTTAACCCAAAGCTGTTCACCACGTGGGGGGACATCTTCCCCTTTCGGGCATGCACTTACCAGAGGTAAGGAAAAATGGGCATAAATCAATATTGACCATCCGTCACTGATGCTGCACAATCCACCGCTCAGCCTTGCTTGTTATAAGTTCCGCAGTCACATTAGAAACTGGTGTTCTTCTTGGTTCCGCGTCCGTGGAACGCATGCGTCACTTCCAGTAAGCTGTCTGAGAGTCATGCCCTGACACGATTTATCTGAATTTTAAGTAGCTGCTACACTTACTAGGATTCACACCAACACTGGTGCTTGATCTTGATTGAACAGTCCTGATCGCTGAGTGGTGCTTTTTTGAAGTTAGAGCAGTTGTTTTCTCACCATTTTTGTTTGTCTTGTTGGACACATAAAAAAATAAATGGATATGTGGTGTCTAATGTGGCGGACGCTTCTCTTACTCTTTTTGGAATAACTATCGATCCTAGTAGGTAAAAACTATAAAGAACCTAATCCTGTCATCAGTGAGAGAGGGGGATAAAAGCTTTGAGCAGAGCATTCACCTTCTGTCTACCACTAAATTGTGTTTGGTATTTTAAAAAAAAGCCAGTACAAAGGAAATGTAGAGGAGACAAATACTTGTGGGTTACCCCAATAAATTAGCAGGACCTTTGCCTACGTCTTCTGTGCTAAAAGGTGTGGGAGGGGCTAAACATGCAAAAGTCAATTGATTGTTCCACATTTTTTACTTCTCAACTGCTATAAATTGCACTTTGCATGGCTGGCAGTTATTGTTGTTACAGTCAGCTTAGAGCGATTTCTGTGACCTTTTCTTTCTGTACACAGAGGGAGAGAGGGACTCTTTTATATTCATATTAACAGCAACCAGTATAACTTGAAATAAGCACATGGGGCCAAAAATCACCCAGCAAAGTGAAGAAGACTCGTGAAAAGGTAAATGTAGATTACCTAAAAATAATATACAATGTTACTCATTAAAAAAGTGAAATTGGACTTTAAAAGACCAGAAATAAAAGCTAAAGTGGCTTTTTATGTGAGCCATAATAGTTCCATAAACTCCAAACAAATATAAATTTGTGAATATAAAAATTATTAGGATGGCTTTCAACCCATGCAACTATGGTTGTTTTGCAGACTATTTTAATCGACTTACTGTCCATTTATAGATCCTGCTCTAAAACAAAGTAACCCAAGAAAGTGCCTTCTTAAAAAGACTTGACCACTGGGCACTTAAACCCCCTTCCAAACCAATTTTCAGCTTTCGGTGCTCTCACAATTTGAATGAGTGTCATGCAACACTGTACCCATATGAAATAAAGAGTCCACAAGCTATGGTCCCAATCTCTGAAAATTGATCACACCTGAAGTACTGACAGCATTTCTTGAGACCCTAACATGCCAGGAAAGTACAAGTACCCCCCTTGTGACCCCTTTTTGGAAGGTCGTCATTACAATGTATTTAGTAAGAGGCATGGTAAGTTTTTTGAGGTTGTAATTTTTCCCACATATCTTTGCAAAATAAAAATATTTTTTTTCCTTTTTTTCTACAAAATTGTCATATTAGCAGATTATTTCTCACACACAGCATATGCATACCACAAAATACATTTTTCTTTCTTCATTTTCAAAAACAAATGAGAGCTGTAAAATACTCACCATGCCTCTCAGAAAATAGCTTGGGGTGTCTACTTTTCAAAATGGGGTAATTTGGGGGGGTTTTGTGCCATTTTGGGTACTTATGAAGACGGTGCTTGGTTATCAGGGTCCCGTATGCGGCTAGGCTCCCAAAAAGTTCCACACATGTGGTATCCCCGTACTCAGGATAAGCAACTAAATGTATTTTGGGGTGCAATTCCACATATAACCATGGCATGTGTGAGAAATATATCATTTAGTGACAACTTTTTGTATTTTTTTTTTGGTCATTATTCAATCACTTGGGGCAAAAAAATGAAATATTCAATGGGCTCAACATGCATCTCAGCAAATAGCTTGGGGTGTCTACTTTCCAAAATGTGGTCATTTAAGGGGGTTGTGTGCCATCTTGGCATTTTATGGCATTCAAAACTGTGATAGGTAGTAAGTAGTGAAATCAAAAATGTATGCCCTTAGAAATCTTGAAGGCGGTGCTTGGTTTTCGGGGTCCTGTACGCGGCTAGGCTCCCAAAAAGTCTCACACATGTGGTATCCCCGTACTCAGGAGAAGCAGCAGAATGTATTTTGGGGTATTATTCCACATATAACCATGGCATGTGTGAGCAATATATCCTTTAGTGACAACTTTGTGCTAGAAAAAAAAAAGTTTGTAAGTCACCTTGATTAACAGCATCAGGAGCCAATGACGCCCCGCTGCTGTCTCAGCCAATGAGGTGAGAGAGTCCTGGACAGCCGAGCCTCTTGTGCAACATCGCTGTATCGAGATGGGGCTCAGGTAAGTATTAGGGGGCCTACTGCACACAAAAGTTTTTTTAATGCATTAAAAAAATCTGCCTTTAAAATCTACCCATGTGTATTTATGTTTGCCCATTTTATTGAGTCTTCACTGGAAAAAATATGGGGCTAGATTCAGGTATAAGAGCGTATTTTTGTGTGGGCGTAGCGTATCCTATTTATGCTACTCCTCCGCAACTTTTACAGGCAAGTGCTGTATTCACAAAGCACATGCTCCGTAAGTTGCAGCGGCGTAGCGTAAATTTGCCGGCGTAAGTGTGCATAATTCAAATTAGGCATGTAGGGGGCGTGTTGTATTGAAATTAACCGTGACCCCACGTAAATGACGTGTCGAAGGAACTGCTCATGCGTCGGCCGTGGACGTATATCAGTGCGCATGCTCAAAAATTACGCTGCAAATACTCATTGGTTGCGACGTGAACGTAACTTACGCAAAGCCCTATTCGTGAACGTTTTACGCAAATGACGTAAACGACGGAAAATTCTACGCTGACCCGACGTCCATACTTAACATTATGTACGCCTCATATAACAGGGTAACTTTACGCCGGACTTACGCTTACGCAAACGACGTAAAAAAATACGAAGTACGTTCGTCAATCGGCGTATCCAGCTCATTTGCAAATTCAACGCGTAAATCGACGGAAAAACGCCACCTAGCGGCCAGCGTAAATATGCAACTAATATACGACGGCGTAAGAGACTTTTTTTAAAAGCCTTTAAAAACCTTTACAGGCTACCACATTCGATTTACAAAGGAGTTCTACTGCTAAAATTACTGCCCTCGATCTGACCTTTGCGGTGATACCTCACATGCATGGTGCAATTGCGGTTTACATATGACGCAAAGACCGACGCTTGCATTCGCCTTTGCGCAAGAGCAGGGGGGGCAGGGGTGGTTTTTTTTTTCGTTTTTTTTTTATTATTTCTTTTTCTTTTTTCTTTTATTTGTAAACTGTACCTTCCATTTATTTTTTACCATTTTTATTGTTATCTCAGGGAATGTAAATATCTCCTATGACAGCAAAAGTTAGTGACAGGTACTCTTTTTGAAAGAATTGGGGTCTATTAGACTCTAGATCTAGATGTTTCCTCTGCCCTCAAAGCATCTGACCACACCAAGATCGTTGTGATAAAAGGTTTTACCTTTTCCCACATTGCCTTTTATTATATGTGATCACTTTTTATGTTCTTTATGGTTTTATTACAATAAAACCGTTACCTTTTGACCTGCACCATTGGGGTTGCATTTTTGTTTCTTCTCTCCCCCATGGTAATCGGAGTCATCCAGCCTCATTCATCCCACCCTTTCGAGGGTTTTACCATCATCCTTCCATACTCCCCCTGTGAACGGATTACTTGGACAACAAGGATACCTTTCCAGGATACCGTGCACTCCAGGTCCTGCATCGAGGATTCAAATCGTCTTCATCCAGTTGGTGAGAGCCGAGCGGACTGTGCCCCGGGAGCGTTCATGCCTTATCGATCTGCTGTCCACGACAGACAGGTCCAACATTTCTGGTAAGCGCAACATATCTTCATTTGAGATAAGTGCCATTCTGTCTCCAATGATCTACGAGGACATCTAACATCCATTCATTTGATCGGTGCTGGTGGACTATCACCTCACTTTTTTGTTGTTATGGACTATTATCGCACCTTTTCACGCAAGGACTTTGCGTTTTACTGTTGATTTTGTTCAACACCATCATCATTATTGTTTTATTTCAGTGATTATTGATTCACTTAGTGACACCACAGTCCTATTGGTTACACAGCGCTACATTTTTTCTTCACATTTTCATTCAATACTCGTCACATTGTAGTATAGCTGCTTTAGTTTTTATTTTCAGTTAGCGCAATATTTATTATATTCTTTGAACTCCCAGTAGATGGCTTTAGAATCCCAGGTTGATAGAGGGAAGTGTAACAGCCCTTGCGTGTAGCAGATAGTAAGGTCCCGCCGGCATGCAGATATGAAGGCACAGCAAAGGAGCCCTTCAGATGGACACGGCAAGTCCCGCCGGTGTCCGTGACGTTACCAGATCTCCGACGGAACTCCTTGAAGGCCCAGAAGCCAGCGGAGAGGTGAGTACCAATCAAAAGAATTGTAATCGATCAAAAAGATTTTGATTAATCAAAAAAATTAAAGATTAATCGATCAATTAAAAGTTAATTTGCACAGCCCTACCAAAAATATATAAAAAAAAACGATTTTTTTCCTCGGTTTAGGCCAATACGTATTCTTCTACACATTTTTCGTAAAAAAAATAAGCGTTTATTGATTGGTTTGCGCAAAAATTATAGCGTCTACAAAATAGGGGATAGTTTTATGGTATTTTTATTAATATTTATTTTTTACTAGTAATGGCGGCGATCAGCGTTTTTTATCGGTACTGTGACCTTCTGGCGGACACTTCGGATACTTTTGACACATGTTTGGGACCATTGGCATTTTTATAGCGATCAGTGCTATAAAAATGCATTGATTACTGTAAAAATGTCACTGGCAGGGAAAGGATTAACACAAGGGGCAAAGAAGGGGTTAATTATGTTCCCTAGGTGTGTTCTAACTGAAGGGGGGTGGGACTGACTAGGGGAAATGACAGATCGCTGTTCATACATTGTATGAACAGATGAACAGTCATTTCTCCCCCTGACAGGAGCGGGGAGCTGTGTGTTTACACACACAGCTCCCAGTTCACACTCTGTAACGAGCGATCGCGGGTGCCCGGCGGTGATCGCACCCTAATGACTGCAATGCCAAGTGATGTATAACTACATGATTTTGCGCAGCCGAGCCAACCTGCCGCCGTATAACAGTTATACGGCGGCTGGTCGGCTAGTGGTTAAAGAGGACGTAAACCCTCTGTAACAAAAAAAAAAAAAAATACCCTGCAAGACAAAGACATAATGAGCTAGTATGCATACTAGCTCATTATGAAGTACTTACCTGAGATTGAAGCCCCCGCAGTCGTCCTTGTAAGCCTCCTCCGTCACCGCCATGACTGGCTGGAGCCACGATGACGTCACTCCCGCGCATGTGCACGAGAGCTGGCCACTAACGACATGTACCATTCTTTAATGGCACGCTGTCCTCTAGGTATACGTGGTCTGTAAGGGTTTACAACCACTTTAACTCTTCATTAAGACAATGAAGTTTGATCCAACATAATTTTACTACTGTTTACAAATTGACTACTGATGATTTTTTTTCCAGTCCTGTCTCTGAGAAAAACTAACACTGACTGAGGGAACATGGAGGAAACGGGGAGGGTCTATCTTGGCATGAACTAGCTAGCACTATACAGGAGGGGAGGAAAGATAGGGTGAGCCCAAATAACAAAAGTAATCATGTTTTAATGGCCCTAAACTACCACTAGATGTCAGCATACATCAGAACAATAGTACAGTGGGGATCGAAAGTTTGGACATCCCAGGTAAAAATTTGTATTAATGTGCATAACGAAGCCAAGGAAAGATGGAAAAATCTCCAAAAGGCATCAAATTACAGATTAGACATTCTAATGCCGCGTACACACGGTCGTTTTTTGCGATGAAAAAAAACGTTGTTTTTTAAAACGTCATTTAAATTGATCGTGTGTGGGCAAAACGTCGTTTTTTGTCTTCAAAAAAACGACCAAAAAAAAATTCCAACATGCTTGAATTTTTTGTGTCGTTTTTCAAAACGTCATTTTTTGTTTCACAAAAAGTCACCGTGTGTAGCAAAAACGTCTTTTAAAACGACGTTTTTCAACCCGCGCATGCCCAGAAGCTAGTTATGAAGCGAGCTTCAATGGAAAAGAGTGGTGAACGTAACCTCGCTTTTTGTGAAAAAAACGATGGTGTGTATGCAACATCGTCTTTGAAAGTGACGTTTCAAAAATGTCGTTTTTTACTTCACAGAAAACGTCGTTTTTTCATCACAAAAAACGACCGTGTGTACGCGGCATTATAATTTGTCAAAAAAAGTTCGATTTTATTTCCATCATTTACACTTTCAAGATTACAGAAAACAAAAAAATGGCGTCTGCAAAAGTTTGGGCACCCTGCAGACTTTATAGCATGCGCTGCCCCCTTTGCAAACCTGAGATCTGTCAGTGTCATGGATTGTTCTCAATCATCGTCTGGGAAGACCAGGTGATGTCAATCTCAAAGGTTTTGAATGCCCAGACTCATTTGACCTTGCCCCAACAATCAGCACCATGGGTTCTTCTAAGCAGTTGTCTAGAAAACTGAAACTAAAAATGGTTGACGCTCACAAAGCTGGAAAAGGCTATAAGAAGATAGCAAAGCGTTTTCAGATGTCAATATCCTTTGTTCGGAATGTAATTAAGAAATGTCAGTCATCAGGAACAGTGGAAGTTAAAGCAAGATCTGGAAGACCAAGAAAAATATCAGACAGAACAGCTCGCAGGATTGTGAGAAAAGCAATCCAAAACCCACGATCCCTCCAGAAAGGTCTGGCAGACACTGGAGTTGTGGTACACTATTCCACTATAAAAGGGAAAATGTTATACTTACCTAACGGTAATTTTCCTTTCCTGATGCAAGCATGACAGCATATACGTATGGGAAGGCTCCGCCCCCCTGCCCAATCAGGACTGGTTATACTATAAAAGTAGGTCTCCTCCCCTATACCCGCATTCTCGTAATTTATTATCACTGCGGAAGGCCCTACTTAACTGTTTCAGACCTCTGTATTTTTTTTTTTTAAAGGGAGGGACCTATATGCTGTCATGCTTGCATCAGGAAAGGAAAATTACCGTTCGGTAAGTATAAAATGTTCCCTTTTCCTGACACAGCATGACAGCATATACGTATGGGATGTACAGAATCACCAGACAATAAGGGTGGGTACTGCTCAAGTGTTTAAGAGGATTAGATCTATCCCCTCTAACGACTGAGATGTATTGTAGTTACAACTGCTGGGTCCGCCAGAATGGACCCCCAACATGTTGAATGTAGACCAGGTCGTATTTTAGATATTAACTCTGGAGGAACTATTTTGGAGTTCCGTCAATGGATGCATCACCAGCTTGGAGGAGCTGTCTCTGCCCTCATCAGATGGACTTGTCCTCTCCATCTAGGTTTTGACTAATTGTATCCGTACAACTGCGATGGTCTTCGTTGGACAGCGGGATTGTCCTTTTCCGACGCCATTAAGCCTGATGAGTTTATCGTTTTTCTCCTAGAAGAAGAAGGGCCAATTCTATGTCTCTTCAACCTTGAATCTCTTTTCCAAGTTTGTGGAACTTCAAACACTTCCGTTTGGATCTGCCAAAAGGATGATGATGTTCTAACTCAGGCTGCCACGATACCAACCTTTGTCTAGTGTTGAGGAAGAGACTAGAGCCATTTTGCCTGATCATTTCAGCCACAAGGTAGTTTATGGTATGACACTTGGATGTTTTGAGATTCTTTTAGATCTACTTTACATACTGTATTTGCCAAAAGGAATACTTATTCCCATGTTCCTGGCCATATTTGGGATGTTTTGTCCCTCTAAATGGAGAGTGAGATGATGTGTCTCACACTATTTGGAAGACCCCATGGGGGAAAGAATGACCTGCCTAGGTCTTTCGAACTTGATTGCTGGGATATGCAACCCAGAGAGTGAAGAATAGATATGACTGCGTTTCAGTATCCTTTCATGCCGTCTCTAGGCTCTCCTGTATACAATTCATTCCTTCCAGTGAGGAACAGAGAATTCCATCCTTTAAATTCTGTCGGTTCTTCTCTTAGCTAAGGTATTTGAAGTCTGGAGTAGACACTCTGACCTCCATTAGATTTCCAACACTAACGGTGAGACCTCCACATCTTGGTCTCCTGTATCTAGATATAATTTGTATGAATTTGGAAGATACCATTGGCACGCTGTATGAGGTGTTGAATCTCAGGAAGGAGAATAGGGAGTTTTTGGATCTGAGACTGTACCCGTGGGCAACATTGCCTGCAAGCTACAGGGTAATTGTCGTCATCACCACCGAACGGCTGCAAATCCGGATAGGCCTCCTGGAGACTCTTAGGTTTGTTGAATATATACGTATTGGCTAATCTGCCAACCCAGCTGGCTGTCCTTAGTTTATCTGCTTCCACCTCTGGGAAGCCACCCAGGTTACGGTCAGACCCAATAACTTGATAGTCTTGCTCGTTGCCGATCCCTTGACTGCCTTTCGTTTGAGACTGTCCCTTGTCATCCAACGGCTTTTGTATCTTACGCCCTCTGGCTGTAAGTTCTAGAAAACCCTAACATGCTGGGAGATACCTCTGACAGAAGTTGACTAGTTTTGCATTCCGTCTTGCCAGCGAGGCTAGGCCTTCCCCATTTTGCCGAGTCCTTCCAGCATAGTTGAGGCTCCCTCTGTTGTGTTTACGAAAGACTTTAGTCTGCGACCGCTGTAGCTCTGGATTTTGGACACCTTGTCCTTCATTGGCATGCCTACCCCACGAGTGACAACTTGTGATGATTAGTATGCTGAAAGATTAGCTTAGCTACCTCCCCAATCGGGGACTTTTCTCCTCTGTGGAGTCATCGTTTCCCAAGTGGGAAGTAAGTCTCTCTTTACTAAGGTTAATACAGTTGTCAACCCTGCTTGGGCCCCCTTCGGACCACAAGGGTTATTACAGGGTACTTTATCGCTTTTCCGATCGTGGGATGCAACCAATAGGAAAGAGCATCTCTTCAAATGCGATACTTACACTGTTTCTCTGAGTGTAACTTAATTTTGTTCATTAACTTTTTCCCCATTCAGAATTACCCTCCAGTAGGTGATTACTGCAATGAGACTAGTTTGTCTCTCGATGATGGCTCCTCCCGACTTGATTAGAGTCTGTCCTGGGACCTTTCCCAGAACTTGGAAGCCATTGTGCCACAACTCTTCTGAAGGATCAGCACGACTCTGGATACAAAGCGCCTTGAGGCGATTCGGTTCGCATTTGTCAGCGCTATACAAGTTACTCACTTTGCTGTTCAAACAATACTTATCAGATGTCCTTGGGCCTACAAGTAGGCCTTGAAAGACCACAACATACAGGGTATACCAAGGTAACTACCCCTATCGCACCACCAGGTTGGGCTTAATGGACTAGGTTTCCAGTATTACGGCATAAAATTGTGCAATTTTACTGCGATTCCTATGCGTCTTGAATCAATGCCTATGTATTCTTAACGCTCACGGCCCCCAGTTAGACCACAGTGGGTTCAAACGTAGTGTAGGGACTACCTTGAAGTCACCGCACTGCTATGAACAATACTCCTTAAAAATCCTGGAGTAGGATTTGTGGAGGTCAGGCTTTACTGACGACTGGAGAGATTAATTGCCACGATGGCCTATGCCATCCTTCTGGACCAACGCCCATGTAATCATAGCCCTTGCGCATCATGGAGGGAATGCAATGAATAGGTAGAGCAGAGATCTTCAAACTACGGCCCTCCAGCTGTGTTGGAACTACACTTCCCATGAGGCATTGTAAAAACCTGACATTCACAGACATGACTAGGCATGATGGGAATTGTAGTTCCTGAACACCTGGAGGGCCATAGTTTGAAGACCCCTGAGGTAGAGGAATGAAACAATTCCATTGGCTTCCTAATGCCCAGGACTCATGGAACCTTCGCTGAAATTTACATCCAACTGTCAGCTGACCCTATTGGGCGACTTGGGTTTAGGCTAATAAAGATTATCGCTTCTTTATTCTCCGCCATAGTTCTCCCACGTTTAACTTGTCAATCTTTTGGCTATCCTCTGGTCTTTGGTGATTAACATAAGGAATTAATTTTCCTTCTAGATATTGCCAGATCCGACTTGAACAGTCACCACTCTGACTAAAGCGGCATGTGTTCACTTGTGGGAGGGGCCATAAAGGTTCACTGGCCACAATGATTTCTGGAGAAACAGCATACAGTCTTGTATCCGCAGTGACTGAACTGCATCATTGGCTATTCCCTTTCAAGCTAGGATCTGCCATAGAGAGCTCATCACTGACCAGAGCTCAGCTTCCATCCTGCCTCATCGCAGGTGACAACAACACTACTTAACAGTAGTATGAATCTTGTTTTTTTTTTTTTTTTTTTAATCAGAAAAGCGCTTATTAAACAAACAACAGACATGTTGCAAACACATCGTACAGTACAGTTCACACAATCACTTGTACACAGTAACAGAACACCGCCTAGGTAATTATACTTTGTCATGTACATTAACCCTCAATCTATAGCCTCTACATGAATCTTGTTGATTTCCAGATCTACTTGCTGTCACAGGGTCTTTGCAAGAATATTGTTTCCTCTGTTTGGAAGAATGGTACCCTTGGTTAATCTGCTGAAGCCTGTTTGGCTGGCTGCTCTTTGACACCAAAGGAGACAGGAACAATAAGCGCCAGAGGCGATTCAGTTCGCATGTGCCGCGCTATATAAGTTTTCATTCATTCATGCTCTAGAGGCAGAGGTACCCCTTAGCTGATTTTGCTTGAATAGCTTAGTACCTGAGTTCCACACAGTCAGTCTGGACGGGGTTAAAGTCGCCGTTTCTTGCTTCTGATCTGCCAACTAGTCAGAGCGATTTTCCATAAGCAAGCTCTCAGGTAGAGGTTGCCTTTAAACAAGCACGGTTGTTTGATTAGGCTTGGTATGGAACCATTAGTGACTGTAGGCCTTCTCAGTCTCTGCCCCTTTGTCACTGTCTTTGGCCTGCAACCTTGTTTTGCATTCTGGCCGTCACACCAGTTACGCCCGACCACTATGATTCCTGTAGCGATTTCTGGCAGTTAGCTACATAGTGGGATTTTTTCAGGGTTGAAGAGGATCTGTCCCTTGTCGCAGAAGCAGGTAGACTGGTGTTTGGTGTTGAGGGCTTGAGATGTATACTCATTATGCCCATAATGTGCACTCTTTTTTAGGATATAGCATATACTTACCTGTCCTCACCTTTATTCAAAGTTGCTGGTCTCTAGGAAGGCTGATTGCTACTGGTTCACAGATGCCTGAGATTATTTTCCCATAAATAGTAACCACTACAAACCCCATATCTTTCAGTGGGGTACCCCAAATAACACAAGCAATTACCTATTGCTAACCAGTACTAAGGAGTGTGACTAAACAGATCCTGACATTTTAGCACCAAGGTCAACATGTAAATGCATAGAAGTAAACACATCACAGCCTTACCTAGTGTGGAGTTAATGTAATCACAGAAATGCAGCACAAATTAACGATCCTATGACATTAGCACTAGCAAGTTAAACCTACTTAGACATATGTACCAGAAAGGAGGAGACCGATCTTCCATACACAGTACCAATCCCTGCATTAAATGAAAGGGCTCTCAGTATCACCTGATATCAGTTAAAACTTCAGCAATGCTGCAAACACATCTTTTAGTCTATTTAATATTAGTAAACAGAGTGACACTACAGACATCCAGTTACATTCACATGTGTGATATATGCTTTTCAGAAATGCAAATTAACCACAAACCTGCAGAAAATAAATCAAGACTGTAGAGCCAGGCTTATTCAGTTAAAATGGAAGGCTTCAGCCCAGCACAGCACCTGCTATCATCATTAGCAGTATTGCAGACACAACCACAGCCCTTCAGTAATGCAAGTTTAACCACATCCTTGCCTATACTTGCAGCAGTAACCGAATAGAATTGTGTGCACCATGTGGTGCCTTACCACCTGCATGCTTCATGTCCAAAGTCCAATGAATGTCCATACATGGCGTCATGATAAATGAGCAATCCCTAGAGACCATATGCCTTCACCCCCATCTTCCTGGATCCTGCTGGGGTGAGGCCTCCCCCATTAGGCGTTCAGGTCTGCCTGTAGAGCGGGGAGCTTCGTCACAGGAGAGGCTTTGAACCTGTGCGGCTTGGCGGGAAGTGTCCGGCCAGGTGAGGGAAAATAAAAATTCCTGCTTTCTTTAGCAGTAGTCTAACCGCCTGTAGCAGAGAAGGAAAAAACAGAGAATGCGGGTATAGGGGAGGAGACCTACTTTTATAGTATAACCGGTCCTGATTGGGCAGGGGGGCGGAGCCTTCCCATACGTATATGCTGTCATGCTGTGTCAGGAAAGAGATACTTGTACAAATATGGTCTTCATGGAAGAGTCATCAGAAGTAAACCTCTTCTACATCCTCACCACAAAAATCAGCGTTTGAACTTTGCAAATGAACATATAGACAAGCCTGATGCATTTTGGAAACAAGTTCTGTGGACCGATGAAGTTAAAATAGAACTTTTTGGCCGGAATGAGCAAAGGTACGTTAGGAGAACAAAGGGCACAGAATTTAATGAAAAGAACCTCTGTCCAACTGTTAAGCATGGGGATGAATCAATCATGCTTTCGGGTTGTATTGCAGCCAGTGGCACAGGGAACATTTCACGACTAGAAGGAAAAATGGATTCAATAAAATTTCAGCAAATTTTGAATGGTAACGTGATGCCATCTGTGAAAAAGCTGAAGTTAAAGAGAGGATGGCTTCTACGAATGGATAATGATCATAAACACACCTCAAAATCCACGGGGGGTTACATCAAGAGGCGTAAACTGAAGGTTTTGCCATGGCCTTCACAATCTCCTGACCTCAACATAATTGAAAATGTATGGATAGACCTTAAAAGAGCAGTGCGTGACACACAGCCCTGAAATCTCAAAGAACTGGAAGACTTTTGTAAGGAAGAATGGGCAAAGATACCTCAAACAAGAATTGAAAGACTCTTGGCTGGCTACAAAAAGCGTTTACAAGCTGTGATACTTGCCAAAGGGGGCAGTACAAGATATTAGCTCTGCAGGGTGCCCAAACTGTTGCAGACGCCATTTTCTTGTTTTCTGTAATTTTGAAAGTGTAAATGATGGAAATAAAATCTAACTTTTTTTGGACATATTATAAGAATGTCTAATCTGTAATTTGATGCCTTTTGGAGATTTTTCCATCTTTCCTGGGCTTCGTTATGCACATTAATACAAATTTTTACCTGGGGTGCCCAAACTTTCGATCCCCACTGTAGCTTGGTGCAGTTCAATACAACAACAAAATAAATACACAATGGGACAGAGCAGTCATTCACATGTGAATCTTAGGCAGCTCCCCACCTATGAGAATGAGGTTATAAGGCCCTAACTGCTACAATAGCATAGTTAATTTATAAGAAAGTAGAGAAAATGTAGCTTAATACAATAAAACATTTATAATGCATGAAAAACACTGTACTTGAACAATGATGTGGACACTCTTGTGGTTCTGCTGTATGTACATAGAAAGGTCAACCTATGCAACCTATCTACTAAAATGTAACAGATAGATAGATAGATAGATAGATAGATAGATAGATAGATAGATAGATAGATAGATAGATAGATAGATAGATAGATAGATAGATAGATAGATAGATAGATAGATAGATAGATGTAGCACCCCCCTGACACCCCAACTGTAGGATGGCACCTCCAAAGGCAGAGGACGGGCTAGTATTTTACCATCAAGAGCTAAAATGGGGGGACTTAAAAAGGATATTGGGTGCCAGTCACTTTTGTCTTTTTAAAGTTTTATTACAGAATAGTTAAGGAGGCGAGTGTTAGGAGTCCCAGATACCATAACAGATCAGTTACAGACTCTCCAGATCCATATCAATGTCCAGCTTCACAGTGTCAGTACCTTTAACCACTTGACCACTGGGCACTTAAACCCCCTTCCTAACCAGACCAATTTTCAGCTTTCGGTGCTCTCACAATTTGAATGACAATTACTCAGTCATACAACATTCTACCCATTTGAAATTTTTGTCCTTTTTTTCACACAAA
The DNA here is from genome assembly GCA_029574335.1 of Rana kukunoris. Classification (NCBI taxonomy): domain Eukaryota; kingdom Metazoa; phylum Chordata; class Amphibia; order Anura; family Ranidae; genus Rana; species Rana kukunoris. Next base: position 59,368,498 of record CM056059.1, read on the forward strand.
TAGAGCTTTCTTTTGGTGGTATTTGATCACCTCTGGGTTTTTTATTTTTTGCGCTATAAAAGAAAAACGACTGAAAATTCTGTAAAAAAAAAAAACAAAAAAAACTTGTTTCTGTCATATTAGCGGGTTATTTCTCACACACAGCATATGCATACCACAAATTACACCCCAAAACACATTCTGCTATTCCTCCCGAGTATGGCGATACCCCATGTGTGGGACTTTTACACAGCGTGGCCACATACAGAGGCCCAAAATGCAGGGAGCGCCACCAGGCGTTCTGGAACACCCAGACCAATTCTGACATTTCTCTCCTACATGGAAAAATCATAATTTATTCGCTAGAAAATTACATAGAACCCCAAAACATTATATATGCTTTTTTAGCAAAGACCCTAGAGAATACAATGGCGGCCGTTACAACTTTTTTTCTCACACGGTATTTTCGCAGAAATTTATTGAACGCGTGTTTTTTAAAAAACTGTTTTGTGCTTAAAACAAAACAAAACAGTAAAGTTAGCCCAATTTTTTTTTCATAATGTGAAAGATGAAGTTACGCTGAGTAAATAGATACCCAACATGTCACACTTCAAAATTGCGCACACTCGTGGAATGGCGCCAAACTTCGCTACTTAAAAATCCCCATAGGCAGTATTGCAGAGTATTGGGGTATTGCAAAGTATCATGCAGGGTACTGGGGTATTGCCGAGTATTGGGGTATTGTTGAGTACTGGAGTATTGGGGTATTGCCGAGTACTGGGGTATTGTTGAGTACTGGAGTATTGGGGTATTGTTGAGTATTGGGGTATTGTTGAGTATTGGGGTATTGTTGAGTATTGGGGTATTGTTGAGTATTGGGGTATTGTTGAGTATTGCCGAGTACTGGGGTATTGCCGAGTATTGGGGTATTGTGGTATTGTTGAGTACTGGGGTATTGTTGAGTACTGGGGTATTGTTGGGTACTGGGGTATTGTTGGGTACTGGGGTATTGTTGGGTACTGGGGTATTGTTGGGTACTGGGGTATTGTTGAGTACTGGGGTATTGTTGGGTACTGGGGTATTGTTGAGTACTGGGGTATTGTTGGGTACTGGGGTATTGTTGGGTACTGGGGTATTGTTGAGTACTGGGGTATTGTTGAGTACTGGGGGGATTGCTGGGTACGGGGGGGTTGCTGGGTACTGGGGGGATTGCTGGGTACTGGGGGGATTGCAGAGCTGGGATGTTTTGAGGGATGGCTGGATCTGTGACTGCATTTGTCACAGATCCAGCCACAGCTCAGCTGCCGACACCCCGCTCCCCCCCCCCCTCTCCTTGCACACTGTACAGAGAGGAGAGGGAGGAGAGGGAGGAACCGGCGTCATCAAATGACGCCGGTTTGTTTACAAGTGATCGCGCCGTCATTTGACGGCACGATCACGTGGTAAACGGCCGCGATCAGCGGCAATTTACCGTGATCTGTGATGCGCTGGGTCTTCTAGAACCGGCGAGCACGGACACTTTTGCGAGCGCGTCCCAGGGGACGCGCAATGGTGAAAGTGAAGGACGACGTCCCAGGGACGTCGTCCCAAGATAACCCCGCCGCGCCGTAGCAGTAAAATGCTTATGGCGCGGTGGGAAAGTGGTTAAGCCAACCCAGCAGCACTGTAAGCATATTCCCAGATTTCAGTGTGTCCTACAAGTGAGTCACCAGACTTCATCATGGCTCCCTCTAGCAAGGGTCCTCCCCTGGGTCTCCTCCTTGGCACAGCTTCCTCAAGACCAGGCAGGACAGCTTCAGGACTGCTTCAGCACACATTAAGGCCAAACCAGGTTAATGGGCCTAACAGCAGAGCTCTGTCCAGCAGCACCTCCTTAGGCAAGAGGCAAGAGAGCGAGCACATGGCCTGTCCAAAATATGTATACCCCTCAGCATGCACCAGTGGCATAAACCTCCTAGTGGTTTGGCTGAAGAAAATATACATATTCATACCTTAGTTTTGTTTGTGAAATTTCATACTATGACTAGTAATACCAGTCACATCTACTAGCGATGGTGAGAAATCACAATCAGTCTGAGCGAATTGCAACCCAGCCAAAAAATGTAATTGACATAATAACCCCTGTTTAGAACAAGGGAGAATAGATAGATAGATAGATAGATAGATAGATAGATAGATAGATAGATAGATAGATAGATAGATAGATAGATAGATAGATAGATATGATTTTAATTGTTATTTTTAGTTATTAACCACTTAAGGACCGCCTACTGCACATTTACGTCGGCAGAATGGCACGGCTGGGCACATCAACGTATATATACGTTGGTTTTAGTACCCAGCCGTGGGTCGCGGGCGGGCGCGCGCCCGCGACCCGGTCCGAAGCTCCGGGACCGCGGGATTCGCGGACCCGATCGCCGCTGCAGTGCGGCGATCCGTCCCTGGAGCGGAAGAACGGGGAGAGCCGTGTGTACACACGGCTTCCCCGTGCTTCTCTGTGGCCGGAGCATCGATCGCGTCATCCCTGTAATAGGGGGACGCGATCGATGACGTCACACCTACAGCCACACCCCCCTACAGTTGTAAACACACACATTAGGGCACACATTCCTTACAGCGCCACCTGTGGTTAACTCCCAAACTGCAACTGTCATTTCCACAGTAAACAATGCAATTTAAATGCATTTTTTGCTGTGAAAATGACAATTGTCCCAAAAATGTGTCAAAATTGTCCGAAGTGTCCGCCATATTGTCGCAGTCACGAAAAAAATCGCTGATCGCCGCTATTAGTAGTAAAAAAAAAATAATTAATAAAAATGCAATAAAACTATCCCTTATTTTGTAAACGCTATAAATTTTGCGAAAACCAACCGATAAACGCTTATTGCGATTTTTTTTACCAAAAATATGTAGAAGAATACGTATCGGCCTAAACTGAGGAAAAAAAATGTTTTTTTATATATTTTTGGGGGATATTTATTATAGCAAAAAGTAAAAAATATTGCATTTTTTTTTAATTGTCGCTCTATTTTTGTTTATAGCGCAAAAAATAAAAACCGCAGAGGTGATCAAATACCACCAAAAGAAAGCTCTATTTGTGGGAAAAAAAGGACGCAAATTTTGTTTGGGAGCCACGTCGCACGACCGCGCAATTGTCTGTTAAAGCGACGCAGTGCCGAATCGCAAAAACCCCTTGGGTCATTTGCCAGCGTATTGGTCCGGGTCTTAAGTGGTTAATAATGATACCAGACAGAAAATTTTGATAATTAGTTCACATTTTTTTTAACTTGTCTGCTCCTCTTTATTTACAAGATTGTTGTCTCTAGATTTGTAGCTCCTACCTGTAGTGGATATATCTATGAAAAACATGAACAGTTATCACATTTGAAGAATAATTAGTAAACATTTGGTAAAATTATATACATGGTAAACAACCATGTTCAATTGCCTGAACTGACTGTTTTCTGCAAGGATCTTGTTTATTTTTATTTTCAGTATACCATTTTTAAAACACTCCTGATGAATGGCTGTAATGCCAGGAAACGCGTAGAGTGCCACTAGATGCCAACAATCACCTGTTCATATCTCATACGTTTTCTAATTGATCTATTTTATTATGTATATCTGCCATGTCTGTTTTTTATTTGTGTATTGCATGCTATGTAGCAGCATATTTAGAGTAAGTCTTGTGACTACCTATCTATTTGATACAAAATATTTGACATGTATATAAGATTGTAACCAATAAATCATGTACTGTAAATCAAATTTTATGTAATTTTTCCCTTTGACATGGCGCTCCCTCATTTAAAGTCCCACAAACTCCTCTCCTTTATATAAGGATATTGGTTTGTATCCATACACTTAAGTATGGTTGACACAGAGACTCCAGGTACAATCTATGAGTCATCTGGTCTACCCTTCATCAGAAAGCCTGATGGTGGGATTGGAAACTTGTGTGGCAAGCAGGGGCGGACTGACAATTCATGGGGCCCCCGGGCAATAGGAGATTATGGGGCCCCCGGGAAATAGGGGATTATGGGGCCCCCATGCAATAGATTATGGGGCCACACAGTATATACATACACACATACAGTACACATACACAGTATAGACACACAATATACACACACAGGGCCAGATTCTCATATGAGATACGACGGCGTATCTCCATATACGCCGTCGTATCTCTGTTTTTTTTGCTGGGTATCTATGCGACTGATTCTTCGAATCAGTTACGCATAGATTTTGCTTAGATCCGACTTGCGTAAGTCACTTACATCGTCGGATCTAAGTTGCAATGTTACGCCGGCCGCTAGGTGGCGTTCCCGTCGATTTCTGCATCGAATATGCAAATAAAATCAATGTGGGTGATAGCGCAAATTGTAAACATAACATAACATAAAAACTGGGTGATATATATGGTGTGCACAAAAAGTATCAAAGTGCCAAACTTAATAGGTCTGTCAAGGACAGAAAGTAAGTCCAAAGGAAGTGCTAAATCATAATTCCCCAGATGAAGACACGTGATCCTGTGTCGTAACGCGTAGGGAAGGGAAAGACGTGCAGTGAGTGACGTGCTGCAAGCGCTGCGATCATTGTTTTACATGCACATTTTTATTCATCTATCTGTAAGTGCGATTCTTTATTAAAATATTTCTTGCCAAGGATAACACACTATTGGAGGCTCTTTGTCCTTCCCCCTCCCCTGTTTTCTACTGTCACCCGAGATCGCAGGTACCTATCTTCCCACCAATCCGTGGGGGCTAACAAAAACACAGAGGGAGGTTGTCCACACAGAGGATCATCTTATATGCCTGATTTTGACCAGCTGAAGGTGAGAGTTCTGGGAGACCAGACAAACTGTGTGGTGGTGTTCCTTTCCTCATTCTCTGGACCAGTGGACATCCTTTTACACTGCTTTTTCACCAATATGGACTATTAGTGCACTGATTTATGATTTAGCACTTCCTTTGGACTTACTTTCTGTCCTTGACAGACCTATTAAGTTTGGCACTTTGATACTTTTTGTGCACACCACATATATCACCCAGTTTTTATGTTATGTTATGTTTACAATTTGCGCTATCACCCACATTGATTTTACATTATTAGGTGCTGTGTATGCATTTTTTGTGTTTGCTGCATATTGTCACTGATTTCTTGATAGACAAATTAGTAGCGCAGAAGTCCCGCTTGATTTCTTTACGAATATGCAAATAAGCCTGATACGCCGATTCCCGAACGTATTTGCGCGCCGTCGGCGTAGTTTACGTCGTTTGCGGAAGCGTAAGGTTACCCCTGCTATATGAGGGGTAACCTTGCGTAGGTCCGGCGTATGCCATGTTAAGTATGGATGTCGGGACAGCGTCGTGTTTTTCCGTTGTTTACGTAACTCGTCGCAAATAGGGCTGTGCGTTAATTATGTAGACGTCGAAACCAATGTATTTGCTGCGTACTAAGGAGCATGCGCACTGGGCTACGTTTACGGCCGGCGCATGTGCAGTTCATTCGGCGCGGGGGCGCGCTTAATTTAAATACAAGCCGCCCCCTTTGAATTACACAGTGATACGCCGGGCCATTTACACTACGCCGCCGCAAATTACGGAGCAAGTGCTTGGAGAATACGGCACTTGCTCCTGTAAGTTGCGGCAGCGTAGTGTAAATGGCATACGCTATGCTACGCAGACAGATATGGAGAATCTGGCCCATAGTATACACACACACAGAATACACATACACACACTGAAAAGGTACTGGAGAGGCGGGGTAGCTATAATCTTGGGATTTAAAAAAACACAGATTTTTAAATACTGTCCCTGGTTTTACTGAGGCTGGCAACCCTGGTGGGGCCCCCTAGTGGCATGGGGCCCTCGGGCAGTGCCCAAGAGCCCAAATGTTCAGTCCGCCCCTGCTGGCAAATACACCCCAAGTGCCTCTCCTGGAATGGTCTCACTGAAGGCAGTAAATAGGAAATCGCTAGTATGCTAACGTTTTTGCCAGCGGATGTAATAGAAAGGTTGTTTAGGAATGTTGCCATAGGTTGTTGCTGGGATTAACCAGGGACAGTCATCAGTCATGTAGTCAGGAAACCCAGGTGTCATGATTAGCAGAGTTCAAAAAAGGTCAGGACTAGTGGCATACCTAGCGTGGTTGATACCTGGGGGAGAGTGGATAATTTTTTAACATGTGAATAATAGCTGCATGCTAAATAAAATTAAAATTATGTTTTGTTTAGTGGTGCATGTTTTGCACCATGGTATAACATAGGGGTAATGGTGGCATGCTTTGAGGGTGACATCTACAGAGGAATTAAGTCATAGTAATATGATCCTTTAAACAGTGCAATTGAAACTGCAATTCTGACAGTACATGGGCCCCAAATTGGCAATTGTTTACAATACACAGGCAACAATCAGTCAACTGTTACAATATACAGGCATCAAAAAGGCAATCATTACAATACATGGACAGAAAATAGCCAATTGTGACAATATTTGGGGGACAAATGCAAAAACATAAAAATAAGTGGGCAACAAATGGGCAGTCCAATCTATATGAGTACTGTATAACAAACAGGCAGCTAACTAACTAGGGATGAGCCGAACACCCCCGCGTTCGGTTCGCACCAGAACGTTCCAACAGACCGCCCGTTCGCGCGAACATTTAGAACCCCATTGAAGTCTATGGGACTCGAACGTTTGAATTCAAAAGTGGTAATTTTAAAGCCCAATATTCAAGTTATTGTTGGAAAACGTGTTTGAGAACCCGAGTCTTGCCCCAGGGAACATGTATCAATGGAAAAAAGTTTTAAAAACGATTGTTTTTTCAGGAGCAGGACTTTTTCCATTGATACATGTTCCCTCGGGCAAGACCCGGGTTCTCAAAGACGTTTTCACAGGCAAACTATAGACACCCAGCAGGTACAATATTTAAAGGAATTTTTCTTTTTCTTTTTCTTTTTTTAATTTAAGCATCATTAAAATCACTGCTCCAGGAGCAGTGATTTTAATGATGCTTAAATAAAAAAAAAAAATTAAAAAAAAAAAAAAACTTTAAATATTGTACCTGCTGGGTGTCTATACCTGTGATAACGTCTTTAAATAGCACAATCACCTGCCTGCCAGTAAATTAAGAAGAACTGATCTAGCTAAGCTATACAGTGTATAAATATATGTACAACTCCTAGGGATGTATATATATCCTCTACACACTGTAAATTAAGCTAAACTGACTAGCCTGCCTGCTCTATCTAGCTATATAAAAAGACTATCTCTCTGACTGATCTCTGTTCAGCGCTGGAACACACTACACGAGGCCGCCCAGCAGGCGGCCTTATATAGTGTGGGGCGTGTGCTAAACCCCTGAGCCATAATTGGCCAAAGCCACCCTGGCTTTGGCCAATTATGGCTCTCCGTTTTTTGCGCGCTGTGATTGGCCAAGCATGCAGGGTCATAGTGCATGTTTGGCCAATCATCAGCGCGCAATGCCACAGTGAATTATGGGCCATTGCACGTCACTCGAATTTGGCGCGAATGACCCGTTTTGTTCGAATTTCGTCGAACGTACGAACAGACAATGTTGGAGTCGAACATACGTTTGAATCGAACGCGGAGCTCATCCCTATAACTAACCAACTACCGTATTTATCGGCGTATAACACGCACCCTAACTTTCAGAGGGAAGTTTCAGGACAACAACTTTCCACAGCCCACTGCGTATAACACGCAGGCACAGTTTACCATCTATTTTCAAGGTAAAAAAAGTGAGTGTTATACGCCAAAAAATACAGTATATGCAGGCAATAAACAAGCAATAGTAACATAATACGAGCAATGGTGACAATAAGCTGGCAATAAATTGACAATTGTGACAATATATTGCAAAAATCCCCCCCCCCCCCCAAGCAAAAATACCTCCATAATTCTCCACCCCCAGCACAAATCTTCCCATTCAGCAGCCCCAACCAGCAAAAAAACACACCCCCACCAAAACCTTCCACTGGCAAAATCCCCTCTCCCCAGCAAAGCCTTCCCCTCTCAGCGAAATCATCTAATAGCAACCTCCCTACCCCCTTCCCCAAGAAATCCCCTCCTTCAAATAAGACCAGACTTCAGAAGCAACAGCGCCTGCCAGAGTGAGGGGAGACATCCTAAACTCCCTTCAGTTGTGTTATGTGACACAACAGATCCAAAGAGGAACCTATGAGAGCTTTTCTTGGCTCTGTGGTGCTTCTGTATCTGTATTAGTGGTACAGCAGAGTCACTGGCAGTGTGTAAATGTGAATCCTGCAGAGGGAGGATGAGCACAGTGCTCAAGCACCCAACATGGCTATACCTGAGAAAGACCACCCCTCCCATCCCAGGTAAGCCATTGGTCAAGACAAACAAGGTCAGCAACTAAAATCATTGCAAAACACAAAATCAATTACATCAATAACCTAACAATAAAGTATACCTGGCCATCAGGCCCGGACTGGGACAAACAATAGGCCCGGGCATTTTAGGCTGAGCAGCCCGGGGGGGGGGGGGCTGCGGGGGTTAATGATGGGATGTGGGTGAGATAAAGAAATATAGATAGACAGACAGACAGAGAGAGAGAAAGAAAGATAGATACAAAGAAAGATAGATATAGATAGATAGATAGAAAGATAAAGATAGAAAGAAAGGAAGGTGGATAGATAGATAGATAGATAGATAGATAGAAGGGAAGGAAGATAGATACAGATAGCAAGAAAGAAGGGAAGGAAGGAATATAGATAAAGAAAGAAAGATAGATAAAGATAGAAAGAAAGAAGGAAAGGAATATAGATAGATAAAGATAGAAAGAAAGAAGGGAAGGGAGGAAGATATATAAAGAAAGAACGATAGATAGATAAAGATAGAAAGAAAGAAGGAAAAGAAGATCGATAGATAAATAGATAAAGGAAGATAGATAAAGATAGAAAGAAGGGAAGAAAGGTAGATAGATAGATAAAGATAGAAAGAAGGGAAGAAAGGTAGATAGATAGATAAAGATAGAAAGAAGAGAAGAAAGGTAGATAGATAGATAAAGATAGAAAGGGGGGAAGAAAGGTAGATAGATAAAGATAGAAAGAAGGGAAGAAAGGTAGATACATAGAAAGAAGGGAAGAAAGGTAGATAGATAGATAGATAGATAGATAGATAGATAGATAGATAGATAGATAGATAGATAGATAGATAGATAGATAGATAGACGAAGAAAGAAAGCTAGAAAGAAAGTAAAGGAAGGAAGATAGATAAAGAAAGAAAGAAAGAAAGAAGGGAAGGAAGGAAGGAAAATAGATATAGATAGATAGATAGATAGATAGATAGATAGATAGATAGATAGATAGATAGATAGATAAAAAGGAAGATAGATAAAGAAAAAAAGATAAAGATAGAAAGAAAGAAGGGAAGATAGATAGATAGATAGATAGATAGATAGATAGATAGATAGATAGATAGATAGATAGATAGATAGATAGATAGATAAAGAAAGAAAGAAACAAAGAAAGAAAGAAACAAAGAAGGGAAGGAAGGAAGGAAAATAAATATAGATAGATAGATAAAAAGGAAGATAGATAAAGAAAGAAAAAAAGATAAAGATAGAAAGAAAGAAGGGAAGGAAGACAGATATAGATAGATAGATAGATAGATAGATAGATAGATAGATAGATAGATAGATAGATAGATAGATAAAGATAGAAAGAAAAAAAGGGAAGGAAGATAGCTATAAATAGGAAGGAAGATAGCTATAAATAGAAAGGAAGATAGATAAAGATAGAAAAAGAGAAGGGAAGAAAGATAGATAGAAAGGAAGGAAGATAGATAAAGATAGAAAGAAAGAACACAGACAGGAGGAGAGGACGAGAGGAGGGGGAGGAGTAGAGCAGCTCCTCTACTCTAACTGGTCCTGCTGGCAGCAAGGGGAGGGGGAGAAATGTCAGAGCTGGCTGTGATACGCACAGCTCATCTCTCTTTATCTCAAGCTCTCTATCTGGCGCTGTGTTGGTGGCAGGGTGGGGAATCTCGGCTTTTAGCAAAACTGGGCGTCCCCTCTCGACCTGCAACCCCTTGGGAGACATGACATGCGGCCCACCGAGGGCCAACCACGGGCTTGCCCGGTTTGCCCTATGGCCAGTCCGGGCCTGCTGGCCATAGATGTTTTTATTTTATTTTCGTTCAACCAGCGGGACAGATTGCTTCATCTACACAAGCAAGGTGAGTGGAGAAATTCTTCACCTCCAGGACCGTGTCAGAATGCACTGAACAATTGGCTGCAGACACTGATTAAAAAAAAAGTTTTCCCAACATTCTCCTTCGACAGAAGTTGATCAAACCAGTGACAACACTGAGGTCGTGCAAAACTGGAGAGTGCAAAAGCTGATGCAGCTGTACATGGTAACCAATTAGCTTCTAACTTCAGCTTGTTCAATTATGCTTTGACAATATGTAGCGTTACCCCCTAGGGGGCCGCTAAATATTTTTCCGGGTCCTGCCATTACCCCACCTTTCCCCATCCCAGCACTAAAAGTCTATGATAAGAAATGTCAGACAGATGTGAGCGCCAATCGCGTACACAGGAGGAGACATATCCGATGAAAACGATCCGACAGACCGTTTTCATCGGACATGTCTCCTGGGATGTTTTGGTTTGATGTGTGTACACACGATCAAACCAAAATCCCCGCAGACAGACAGCGCGGTGACGTGGCAGTGAATTTGACGCATGCGGGAGATTTCGGTCCGCTGGTTAGGCGTACTAATCAGCGGACATATCCGACAGACAGCTTTCCAGCATGCTTTAAAACTTTTGTCTGCTGGAAACCTGTCTGCTAGCCCGTACACACGATCGTATATGTCCGCCAAACAAGTCACCAGGCCCCTTCCTGAGAAACCAGCCTTCAGCCCGGTTCTCTACAGTAAGAGTCCTCCCCTGGATCTTTTCAGTTTGATGGCTTCCTCCACGCAGGCAAGACAGCCAGGACCACCTCTAGATTAGTAGGCCCCAGACAGGCTTCTGGGCCTACTCGCAGTAACACAGCCTCGGGCCAGCAGACCCCAAGGTAAAGAGAGAATTAGCACATCCTCAGGCCAGCAGGGCCATGAAGTCAGAGAGCCTGATCACATGGCTTCTGCCCCTTAAATATCCTCTCCCAGAATGCACAGTAGCAAGAATACTCCCATTGGGCTGTTTCTGGGGAATAATAGTCAAAGCACTTCAGCTTGCTGTATTTCTCACACTGGCCTGTGGTAACAGTAACACCTACTGGCAACAGTGGGAAATGCGCACAACACAACCAAGTTGGAACAGGAGCTAATTGAACTTTGTACAATCAATCTGAGTTATTTAAAGCTCAGACAATACTAAATTTACAACATAGTCCCAGCTACTTAAGAACAGGGCGCTACAAATATAAAATGGGAGCTGGTTTCTATGCAGAGCTGCACCAAATTTTAGTAAATTAACCTCACTGATTCAAATTCGGTCAGCCCTGCTGAACTAAACCAAATTTCAATCTACCTATGGCAAATTAAACCTGATAGATTAAATTCAAATATGTATGTATGTATATATATATATATATATATATATATATATACATACAGTGCGGAAAATAAGTATTTGAACACCCTGCTATTTTGCAAGTTCTCCCACTTGGAAATCATGGAGGGGTCTGAAAATTGTCATCGTAGGTGCATGTCCACTGTGAGAGACATAATCAAAAAAAATAATTCCAGAAATCACAATTTATGAATTTTTAACTATTTATTTGTATGATGCAGCTGCAAAGAAGTATTTGAACACCTGTCTATCAGCTAGAATTCTGACCCTCAAAGACCTGTTAGTCTGCCTTTAAAATGTCCACCTCCACTCCATTTATTATCCTAAATTAGATGCACCTGTTTGAGGTCATTAGCTGCATAAAGACACCTGTCCACCCCATACAATCAGTAAGAATCCAACTACTAACATGGCCAAGACCAAAGAGCTGTCCAAAGACACTAGAGACAAAATTGTACACCTCCACAAGGCTGGAAAGGGCTACGGGGAAATTGCCAAGCAGCTTGGTGAAAAAAGGTCCACTGTTGGAGCAATCATTAGATAATGGAAGAAGCTAAACATGACTGTCAATCCCCCTCGGACTGGGGCTCCATGCAAAATCTCACCTTGTGGGGTCTCAATGATCCTAAGAAAGGTGAGAAATCAGCCCAGGACTACACGGGAGGAGCTGGTCAATGACCTGAAAAGAGCTGGGACCACCGTTTCCAAGGTTACTGTTGGTAATACACTAAGACGTCATGGTTTGAAATCATGCATGGCACGGAAGGTTCCCCTGCTTGAACCAGCACATGTCAAGGCCCGTCTTAAGTTTGCCAATGACCATTTGGATGATCCAGAGGAGTCATGGGAGAAAGTCATGTGGTCAGATGAGACCAAAATAGAACTTTTTGGTCATAATTCCACTAACCGTGTTTGGAGGAAGAAGAATGATGAGTACTATCCCAAGAACACCATCCCTACTGTGAAGCATGGGGGTGGTAGCATCATGCTTTGGGGGTGTTTTTCTGCACATGGGACAGGGCGACTGCATTGTATTAAGGAGAGGATGACCGGGGCCATGTATTGCGAGATTTTGGGCAACAACCTCCTTCCCTCAGTTAGAGCTTTGAAGATGGGTCGAGGCTGGGTCTTCCAACATGACAATGACCCGAAGCACACAGCCAGGATAACCAAGGAGTGGCTCTGTAAGAAGCATATCAAGGTTCTGGCGTGGCCTAGCCAGTCTCCAGACCTAAACCCAATAGAGATTCTTTGGAGGGAGCTCAAACTCCGTGTTTCTCAGCGACAGCCCAGAAACCTGACTGATCTAGAGAAGATCTGTGTGGAGGAGTGGGCCAAAATCCCTCCTCCAGTGTGTGCAAACCTGGTGAAAAACTACAAGAAACGTTTGACCTCTGTAATTGCAAAAAAAGGCTACTGTACCAAATATTAACATTGATTTTCTCAGGTGTTCAAATACTTCTTTGCAGCTGTATCATACAAATAAATAGTTAAAAAAATCATACATTGTGATTTCTGAATTTTTTTTTTTTATTATGTCTCTCACAGTGGACATGCACCTACGATGACAATTTCAGACCCCTCCATGATTTCCAAGTGGGAGAACTTGCAAAATAGCAGAGTGTTCAAATACTTATTTTCCGCACTGTATATAAAAAATATATATATATATATATATATTTATGGTCGTGGCCCTCTGACCGAGAGTGATGTGGATCACATAAACACACGACAAGACTTACAACATAAATAGACCTGAAGTGTGCCTTGGTGGTCTGGTCAGTATGCCAAGAAAAGGGGGCATACCCAAAGTAAGTAATGGGTAGTTAATTGAAGAAGGATATGCTGAGAAGTGCCCTGAAAAAGGGAAGGGCGGGAGGGTGTAGAATGGGATTGAATGCGCAGACTCACGGACATGAGATGAGCTGGGAAGAGTCGGCCCAGTGACGTGTAGTACTGCACACTGAACCGACAAAGAGCATGTGTGAGTGGGCTGCTTAAATACCCTCCGGGCTCCTCCCATAAACTCAGGCCACCATACTGGCCTTCTTATTTATGGTCGTGGCCCTCTGACCGAGAGTGATGTGGATCACATAAACACGCGACAAGACTTACAACATAAATAGACCTGAAGTGTGCCTTGGTGGTCTGGTCAGTATGCCAAGAAAAGGGGGCAAAAGACTCAGATAGGGAAATAGCTTATATTGATTTCTTGTATTTATTGAGCCAGCTTGGTAAAGGCTTGTGCCATTTCTTCCTGAGGATTTGGGATGTATGTGGCAAAACAAGGAGACTTCCCATCAGCCTGGTGTCTTGATTACGTGGTCTGGTACTCCCTGTTGTGAGGCAGTTGAGGCTGCTCTAATTCGGAAAGAATGTTCTGAGAACAGACTGGGATTTGAAGCCCAAGTTGCTTAGGATTCTGACATGCTTGACAAACTGGCTGCCACTCTGGAAGCTGGTTTAGAAAGGGTAGCAACGAGCTACAATCAGATTGGCTGGGTAGACGGAGCAGTAGTCGGTCGAGCACCGTCACTGGGCGTCAGGCATTGTTAGTCTGAAACAGGTTGATGTCAACCCCCGGGGCTGGTTTGTTGCGTTTGCAGACTGAGAGTGTAGGGGTTCGAAAGCGAGTCGGGGTGGCGTCGGAGCAGTGTCTGACTGCCGGAGCCACTGATTGTAAATTCACTAGGTCGTAGGGAACCGTAGAAGGCCTGGTAGATGGCTGCTAGGATGACTATGCTGGGCAAGGCCCTAAATGGGGAACGAGTAAGGATTTCAGACATGTGCCTAAAGAGGGCACTCTTGAAAGTTAGGCGCTTGCTACTGACTACAGGTTGGTGCTTCTGTATGCTCTGTAGGAGGGACTTGACTGCATGGGCTCGAGAATACTGACAGTTTACTGGGGTCCTGCAGGGACAGGAAATGCTGGACGCCATCTAGATATGGCGTGATAGTATTGTGAGAAAGGGTCAGCTGCGTGTGGCAATACGATATGAAGGCTAGGACGTGTCTAACGTTGCCTATTGCTGCTCCGAGGCAAGTGGCCAAAAATTAGCAGTTAGTATTCCAAGCAGTGTATTAGGCCTTCAGTGTGTTGCGTGCCAAGGAGTGGTTAATAAGCTGGGTTGAGTTGGTGAGATGCTACTTCAGTCCATTGTCAGCAATGACCAGGGTGGGACAGGGATGGTTATTGGATCAGCTCCAGTCTCTTGCTGGAAAAACAAATAAGGTTAGAATGGGACAGAGCATCAGCTGCGATTTTGCATTTGCCTGGAATATGACTACAGAAGATATTAAACTGGTGACGGAGTGACAGCTGCGCGAGCCTGCGCAGGAAGGACGTGATGGGGAGAGGCTTGATCTACCTTAATTGATAAAGTCGGCTGTGGCCTGATTGTCTGTGGTGAAGAACACTGTCTGTCCAGTTCAAGTGTGGCCCCAAACCTGGGCAGCTGCCACAATGGGGTACAGCACGAGACGTGATGAAGACTGGGTGAAGCAGAAATTTAAGAGAATTTCTGGGGGCCAAGGTTTGGAGAACCAGTGGCGGACGAAAAATGCACGCAAAAGCCTGTGGTGGCTCGGCTGACACTGCCGGGATGAAGATTGAAATGCTGTTCTATCAGGTGGGGAAGTTGTCCCACATAGCTAAGTCTGCTACTGATGCTTGGTCTAGTTTAAGAACTTGGACTGGATCTTGCATTGGTGTGAGAAAATCAAGACAATACACAGGTGCTCAACAAGATGATATACGTGCACTCACTGACCAACGTGCACCCGCTGACCAACGTGCACCCGCTGACCAACGTGCACCCGCTGACCAACGTGCACTCGCAGACCAACGTGCACTCGCAGACCAACGTGCACTCGCAGACCAACGTGCACTCGCAGGTGCTGGATGGAAACCTGAACTAACTGCAGGGGAAAAGACAGGGAAGAGATGAGTGGCCCGCGTGCCACTAAAGATGAATGGCCAACTGGGTGCCACTGTGTGTTTGTTTGGCTGATTGTCACTGAGGTGTGTTTGCAAGTTTAGTTTGTATTCGGGTTTGCACGTAGGTGCGTGCTGCAAAGTGTTTTATACTGCTGCAGACAACATTGTGTGGTTGCAAGGGTCTCAGTCTGGTTTGCTGAGACGATATTGCGTGGTTGCAAATGTCTCGATGATTATGAGGTTTGTTTTGAGATGGCCTTGTGTGGTTGCACGGGTCTCAACAAGTGAGGGGTTGCTGAGACGATGTTGCGTTTGCAATGGTCTCAAGTGAGTGTCGGGCTGCTGAGATGACTATGTATGGCTGCAAAGGTCTGAACGAGTGTCAGGTTGCTGAGACGATATTGCGTTTGCAATGGTGTCAAATGAGTGTCAGTTTGCTAAGACGACTTTGTATGGCTGCAAAGGTCTGAACAGGCGTTAGGTTGCTGAGACAAGATTGTGTGGTTGCAAAGGTCTTGACGAGTGTGAGGTAGCTGAGATGATATTACATTTTGCAAGGGTCTCAAATGAGTGTCAAGTTGCTGAGACAATATTCCCCCCTTTTTTTTTTTTTTTTTTTATAAAAACGACTGTAAATGAAACGCTGGTAAACATGAGTTACCACATGTGGCTGTGTTTACAAGCTGTTACAGGCATCAGCGTTTCGAATGCCGACTGAACCCAATTTTTTTTTTTTTCGAGAAGGTTTCTGAACTCAACTGCCTAGAAATGACTATAAATGATCCTGTGTACATGTACTGATAAGATAACATAGAGGAGTGATTGGGGATCCTGTGTAGACGTACTGGTAAGATAACAAAGGAGAGATCAGGGGTGGCTGAAAAACACGCATTTTTCTGGCTGCAAGGGTCTCAATGAATGCCATGTTGCTGGGGCGAGACTGCGTGGTCACAAAGGTCTTTGATGAGTGGGAGGTTGCTCGAGACGGTATTGCGTGGTTGCAAGGCTCTCGATGAGTGTGGGGCTGCTGAGACGGTATTGCGTTTGCAAGGGTCTCAACAATGGTGTGAGGCTGCCGAGACGGTATTGCGTGGTTGCAAGGGCCTTGATGAATGTGGGGTTGCTGAGACGGTATTGCGTTTGCAAGGGTCTCAACAATGGTGTGAGGCTGCCGAGACGGTATTGCGTGGTTGCAAGGGCCTTGATGAATGTGGGGCTGCTGAGATGGTATTGCGTTTGCAAGGATCTCAACAAGGGTGTCAAGCTGCTGAGATGGTTTTGCGTGGTTGCAAGGGCCTTGATGAATGTAGGGCTGCTGAGACGATTTTGCGTGGTTGCAATGGTCTCAACAGGTGTCAGGTTGCTGGGCCGAGATTGCGTGGTGGCAACGTTTTTTTTTTTGCGGTTTTTTTTTAATATATATTTTTTTCTTTGCGTTTTTGTAAGGGCCTTGTGTTGCAAGGGTCTTAACAAGGGTGTCAGGCTGCTGGGATGATTTTGTGTGGTTTTTTTTTTTGCGTTTTTATATATATATATTTTTTGCCTTTTGTAAGGGTCATGTGTTGCAAGGGTCTTAAGGGTGTCAGGCTGCTGAGACGATATACGAGTGGTTGCAAGGATGTCAATGAGTGTGAGGGCTGCTGAGACGATATTGCGTTTGCAAGGGTCTCAACAAGGGTGTCAGGCTGCTGAGACGATTTTGCGTGGTTGCAACTGTCTCAACACAGGTGTCAGGTTGCCGAGGTGCTGAGATTGCGTGGTGTCAAAGGTTTTTTTTATTTTTTTGCGGGTTTTTTTTTCCGCGTTTTTATATATTTTTTTTTTTATTTTGCGTCTTGTAAAGGTCATGTGTTGCAGGGGTCTAACAAGGGTGTCAGGCTGCTGATTTTGCGTGGTTGCAAGGATCTCAATGAGTGTGAGGGCTGCTGAGACGATATTGCGTTTGCAAGGGTCTCAACAAGGGTGTCAGGCTGCTGAGACGATTTTGCGTGGTTGCAAATGGTCTCAACAGGTGTCAGGTTGCCGAGGGGCTGAGATTGCGTGGTGGCAAAGGTTTTTTTTTTTTTTTTTTTGCGTTTTTTTTTTTTTTGCGTTTTTATATTTTTTTTTATTTTATTTTGCGTCTTGTAAAGGTCATGTGTTGCAAGGGTCTAACAAGGGTGTCAGGCTGCTGATTTTGCGTGGTTGCAAGGATCTCAATGAGTGTGAGGGCTGCTGAGACGATATTGCGTTTGCAAGGGTCTCAACAAGGGTGTCAGGCTGCTGAGACGATTTTGCGTGGTTGAAAATGGTCTCAACAGGTGTCAGGTTGCCGAGGGGCTGAGATTGCGAGGTGGCAAAGGTTTTTTATTTTATTTTTGCGTTTTTCTTTTTTTTTTTTGCGTTTTTATATTTATTTATTTTTTGATTTTGCGTTTTGTAAGGGTCATGTGTTGCAAGGGTCTTAACAAGGGTGTCAGGCTGCTGAGATGATTTGCATGGTTGCAAGGTCTCAATCAATAAGAATTGGGTTACTGAGAAAGGATAGAAACACCTGGTTTGTTTGTACCTTAAGCAAGCAGTATAAGGTAGAAGGACAACGCCTGTTTGAATCGTGGTTCCGTAGGGGCCACTAATGAACGATATGGGAGACAACAAATGGTAGCAAATTGATAGGACATAAAGAATGTAATAACAAATCTTACTTGCGACAGTGGGCCATGCAAGTGAGTTTGCGGCGGACTGTGGCTGGAGTGAAACATGTCGGGAAGGTGTAGCGTGATGCCGTGCATGGGGCAAAACAATGAGGTTTGGTGTAGAAAATAGAACACGAGAAGTGCGTATCAATGCTTTGTAAGCTCCACTGCGGGAACCAAACATATGGTAAGGGTGACACCATGAGTGGCCACAAATTTGACGTGACAAACAAGCTAACGAATCCTACCTGGGACAGTGAACGTGCGACTGGGTTTGCTTTGGACTGGAGTAGATGTGCAACACATCCGAAGTGTGTGGTGTGGCGCCATGCATGACGCACAGGCAATAACTTTGGTAAATAAATGAGAGAGAAGAACCGTGTACAAACAATTCGTAAGTTCCGCTGCGGGAACTAAAAACACACGGCATGGGGGAACAATGAATGACAACGGTAGAAAACATGCAATGTATCTGATACAAAACAGTTGTAAAAATGCATGAAACAAATTCGATACGAATCGGTAGTAAGGAGTATTGAACGAATCTGATACAATTTGGTTGTAGAGTGTATGCTACCCCTTGCTTTGAAACCGAACACCTACCAACCACCCATCCCCCCAGGCTAATCAAGTGCAGACAAGGCACCATGTGAGTCCAATTACCACCTCAATCTGCCAAAGAACCCATACAAACACATGCTAATCTCCAAATAGATTTACAAATGAATCGTATGTTTGGCAGAAGGGAGTTACAAATGTACTACGCCTGAGCCAAATGATGTTGGAACATGAGCAACAGTAACTCAGAGGCAGATTTTTTTTCCAAAAGAGATGCAGGATTTGCAAGATACGAAAAGGTTTGAATCCTACCTGCGACAGTAAGCGGGAACCGCCGGCGAAGACCATGAAGGGAGAAGCCACAAAGCGATTGCGATGTCGAATGGGATTGAATGCGCAGACTCACGGACATGAGGTGAGCTGGGAAGAGTCGGCCCAGTGACATGTAGTACTGCACACTGAACCGACAAAGAGCATGTGTGAGTGGGCTGCTTAAATACCCTCCGGGCTCCTCCCATAAACTCAGGCCACCATACTGGCCTTCTTATATATATATATATATATATATAAGTATATATGCACAGTGTGTGTAACAGTTTAGGGCAGGTATGAAAAAAATGCTGTAAATGAGGAATGCTTTCAGAAATAGAAGTGCTAATAGTTTATTTTTATCAATTAACAAAATGAAAAGTAAATGAACAGAAGAGGAATCCAAATCCAATCAATATTTGGTGTGACCACCATTTGCCCTCAAAACAGCATAAATTCTTCTAGGTACACTTGCACACAGTTTCTGAAGGAACTCAGCAGATAGGTTGTTCTAAACATCTTGGAGAACTAACCATAGATCTTCTGTGGATGTAGGCTGCCTCAAATCCTTCTGTGTCTTCCTGTAATCTCAGACAGTGATGTTGAGATAAGGTCCCTGTAGGGCCAAACTATCACTTGCATGACTCCTTGTTCTTCTTTACGCTGAAGATAGTTCCTAAAGACATTGGCCCAGATTCAGATACAATTAGATTCGCGTAGAGTATCAGAAATACACTACGCCGCCGTATTTTACCTGGCTCTACGTGGAATCCTGGTAGATTTTGTCCAGTAAACGACGGTGGCGTAGTGTATTTCTCCCGGCGCAAGCCATCTACGCGAGTAGGGGGCGTGAAGCATTTAAAATAGGCGCGTTCCCGCGGCGATGGAACTGCGCATGCTCCGTTCAGAAATTTCCCGCCGTGCATTGCACGAAATCACGTTGTTACGTCATTTTTTCTTGAGTAGCGTCGTTTACGGACATTCCTATTCCCGAACGAGTTACGTAAAAAAAAAAAAAAAAAATTTAAATTCGACGTGGGAACGACGGCCATACTTAACATGGGCTACGCACCGTTAGACCAGCAAAAAGCTGGTCTAACAGTACGTAGAAAAAAATAGACGAAAGCGATTGCGAAGACCGCTCGTATCTTCGTGGATCGCCGTAAAAACTCATTTGCATATCCCGACGCATGAAAACGACGCGGACTCCTCCCAGCGGCCGCAAAAATATCGCAGCGTAGATCCGAAGGCTTACGAAGACGTAAGCCTCTCGGATCGAAGCCCGAAGCCGCCGTATCATGGTTTGAGGATTCAAACTAGTGATACGGCGCGCAAAATTTGAAATTACTCCTGTCTAACACCAGTTAGACAGGCGTAATTGCTCTGTGAATCTGGGCCATTGATTGTATGTTTGAGGTTGTTGTCCTGCTGCAGAATACATTTGTAGCCAATCACTCACCTCCCTGATGGCATAGTATGATGGATAAGTATCTGCTTGTATTTCTCACCATTAAGAACACCATTGATCCTGACCAAATCTCCAACCTTATCTGCAGAAATGCAGCCTCAAACTTCCAGAGAACCTCCACCATGCTTCACTATTGCCTGCAGACATTCATTACTGTACCACTCTCCAGCGCTTCGTTGAACAAACTGCTACAGCCAAATATCTCATGTTTTGACTCACCAGTCTACCTGCTGCCATTTTTCTGCACCCTAGTTCCTAAGTTTTAATGCATAGGGTGTGGAAACAAGGCTAAGAGACTCAACTATGCACAAAAACTTAGGAACTTGGGTGCACTCATAAATACTCATATTATTGGCATTTGTTGCACATAGCAGGTTGTGTATGGCTGACCTTATAGAGCCTATAGGCCAGGGTGACCAGACATCCCCGGTTTTAGGGGACAGTCCCCGGATTGAGAACATTGTCCCTGGACCAAGTCTGTCCCCGGTTTTGTCCCCGGATTGGATTTGAACAGGGGCTGGGGCAATTTCAAAGACAGTCGGTGCAGAATTAAAAAAAAAAAAAAATCTGAATTGCACACCTTCACTCCACCGCTCCTACTAGCTTAGGGGTGTTATTTTTCCATTATCTGTGCCCCTTTCTGATGAACGTGTGCTGGTCCGAGCGGAGGGAATATTTCTTCAGTTTTGGGTTCATGCCCATTCAGCTCCGCTCGCGTGTTCTTCTGCCCTTGGCTCAAGTCCCGGCCAGCCGCCTGCCTGTTTATCTCCTTGCCTTCCCTGGTGGAGTGATCTTCCTCCGCACCCCACCCAGTAGTAGCCGGGCCCGGAGAGTGAGACTTGACAGGCTGTGAGGCGGGCGGCGATGGGCAGAGAATCGCTGATTGCCACCATTACTAGTAAAAAAAAATATATATCCCCGGATTTCATTTTAAAAATCTGGTCACCTTACTATAGGCTGAGTTTAGATATTTGTACTGTATAACATATAATATATAGCACCAAATTTTTACACCAATTCAACACAAATTGATCTGTTAGGATCGTAAAATAAAATAACATGCACGGATACATGGCCAAGAACATACAGCAAGCATTGAGCACTTGGTACTAAGTCTCTATGGCCGGAACTCATCAAGTCCTCTCAATGACACTCTGTTCCCCACAGCAAAGTATCAAGTGAATATGTAACCTGTCAGAACCTGTACCTCAAATTGTACATCAATCAACTGTTAGGGGGCAGCTCATATTTCAGTTTCTTGCAGACAGTCACATTTTCTATGTAAAGCTAAAAGAGAGAAGAGATAATAAAGATAAACACATCAAAGGGCTGATAAAGCTGAGATGACATCTAGAACACGAGGTCATGTTCCCAAGCCTGCAGCTGAAAAGCTCAACAGCAATCTATGAAAACCTCAATTACAGATAGGTAGTAATAACAATTTGATCATGATGTTAAATTATATATCTACATTTTTCATCTGAAAGAAGCTGAAAGTGGAACATATATTTTGTGAGCATTGGTTTTCTTTCTTTAATTTGTCACCAGTTGTTTTATATTATTGTGTTATGGTTATTTTTGCCTATCCTAACTCACCATAACCCACTGTATTATTTCTTGTAAATATACATTAAAGGGAATGTAGAGTTCTGTACACATTTTATTGTTTGTGAATTATGTTTAGAAAAATTTTACTTTTTTTAATCAGGTAATTATGATGTACTGCATAAGTTTGTTTCATATTTACCATGTGAAGCCAGCAGGTGGTGCCAAAAAGTCAGTTTTCCTGCACTTCTGTTGAGCTACTTATTCATGAAAAACTGTAATTTGAGCTGCTACTCAAAACTTATATACAGCTTTATGAATCAGAGGTGGGACATCCACCTTTTAATGTCTCAGGATTATCTGGTTCCATATGGGGTACTGGGTAATGCTATGCAAATAATAAAAAAGTGAGACAAAAAATGTATTCCGTTCAAGACTGCTTGAATTACGTTAAGTGTGTGGATGTCCTGCTCAACTGAAGTTAATCAGTCGATCGACTTCTGTTGAAAGGACATGTTGCAAAATTTTCCATCGATCGGAGGTTGCAGCCAAGTTGCTATTGTGGTCTGTATCTGTGCTGGTGAGTTATACACCTCAGTTTGTCTTGTTGACCACTGTTACCAGGGCAAAGAGTAAGTGGAAATTAAAGATTTTAGAGTAGTCATAAGAACAAGAGGTAAGGGGGAATCTTCCAATGGAGCAAATGTTGTGCTGACAACTGTCTAAGTGTCACAGACTATGGTGAACGGGAGTGAACCGCAACTGCGGTTAGCAAAAGATTTCAATGCACTTCTCTATGTTATGTGACATTTCAGTATTGGACCCCAGGCCTCACTCCAATCAGAGCACAGGAGTTTGGGGGTTTTCTACATCATCTCTCTCACACTAAAGGAATGCGTTAAGCTACTAAGGGAGGACATATTACAGCATGCGTCCAATCCTTAGCATTAAAAGATTATAATGCACATAAAGATTCCAATGCACTTCTATATGCAAGTGATTATCAGAACCGGACCCCAGGCATCACTCCAATCAGAGAACAGGAGTTTGAGGGTTCTCTACATCATATCACTTTGAGATAAAGAAATGCATTAGGCCACTAAGGATGCAGGTATGAAATACCTTCATTCCTTTGCATAGAAAATTTAAGGTGAATATGTTCAGTAAGTTAGGCCCATAAACAAGTAACAACTTATGTCAAGCACGTAGTAAATAGGTATAGTGTGGGCAACTGATAGTTGCGTAAGAGAGGCAAATATAGCTCAGCTAAATAGAAAGTAAATGTTCCTTTAAGATACTTCACAGCAAGAGATTGAGAACACAGCAGACAATCCCAAGTAGTATGTTAGTACTTGGTAAGCCGGAGTCAATTACAGCAATTGATTAGAAGTTATATATGTAGTAGATAATTCTGGGCACTACAAGTGAAACAATTGCTACTTATCCATTTGCAGGGCTTGAGTCTTGCTGTATGTTTATCAGTCATAGGATTCCTTCATGGAGGGTTTCCTGGTGGGGTATATCTTGCGGTGGTTTCCAGTTTAGGAAGGATAGTGCTTGTAGTTAAAATGTAGCCAAGCCGGCTACGGCCGACAATAATAGAACAGTGTGCAGTCTGCACACTGTTCTGTTTATAGGTGCAAGGCAGGTGCCGAATACAGCGCTGATTGCGCTCGGCACTCGGTCGCCGTATGCGTTCCAGCATGGAACGCATTACGGTGACGAGAGCGCCTGTTACACTAAGATAGGAATTCCCTTCACTTTTGGGAGATTTCTTTAACTTCCTGTTGTAATCCCACGTAAAGTTTAAGCCTTACAGATATTTAAAATCCTTTATGTTAGCCTGATAGTGTATTATGTGAAGAAAAATCCGGTTGGCCGCACTTCCATAAAATCACATGTAATTAGTCATAATCCACATAGACAGTCCACAGTACAAAATTAGGGAAAATAGCACACCATGCTAACACGTTTCACTCCAATGTCAATGCTTAATCATAGCTCTGCGCAAGTTATAGCTGCAAACCTCTTCTTCTCAGGTCCCCTGCCAGCACTCTTGACCCCTCCTCTCTGTCCAGTGCCCCCATGGGAAGTGACTTCCCATGGGGGCACTCATGCACTGCTGCGTCCATTGACACAGGAAGCAAGACTTAGCCCCACATCCGCTCCCTTGTCCCTGGCTTTGATGGACAGCACTGTGAGATAATGGCTCCAGGTGCCCCTGTGAAGCCAAAGAGACCCGGGAGTGAGGGGGGAGAAGAGCTGCAGACGTGCAGAGCGCTGGATCGAATGAGGGCTCAGGTAAGTAAAGAGGGGGGGGTGAGGGGAGATGTTGATGCCTACAAATGTTTTACCTTAAAGTGTTACTAAACACAGGACCCTGCATTCACTATATCTGGTCTCAAACAGTACACAAAACATGGAGATGCAATTATTTTAGTAAATCTAAATGGCTAAATAACTGTTCTGATCTACAGTTAGAGCAATCTTGTGACTTCTATCAGTGTATGTTCAAAGCTTGAAGGAGAAGTTTTCATTCTCCCATGATTGTCATATCAGACTGCAGGTCCCCTGTCCTTCTGTCTTGACATGTCTGGACAGTGCTGATTGCATGCACTCTCCCAAGAAAAAAAAAATCTCTGTAGCAATACACACCAAACTGAGCATCTGCAGCCTGTCCCCTAAATATTAGGAAATATATTGGGAGTCAGTGGAAGAAGGAGATGATCAGAGGAGACAGGATCAAACTTCCTTTTTACACAATGCTTAGGATTAACCCCTGAAGCCTCGTACACACGGCCGAGGTTCTCGGCAGAAACCAGCGAGAACCTCGCTGGAAGCTGCATTCTGCCGAGAACCTCGGCCGTGTGTACGCTCTCGGCGAACCCCGCCCGCCGAGAAAACCCGTCGAGCAAATAGAGAGCAGGTTCTCTGTTTGCTCGATGGCCCTTCGGGATGAATGGCTGGTCGCCTTTCCCGACGGGCGGGTCGCCGAATCTGACGGCCGGCAGAGAACCTCGACAGGCGGAACGATGTGTTCCGCCCGTCGAGGTTCTCTGCCGTGTGTACGCGGCATTAGGTTCCACAGTGAGTATAACAAGCATGCTTTACTGCATATACAAGGTATGTCTATTAAATAATGAGACTGTGATCCCATCTAGTAAACAATGTAGTCAGAACTGGTTATAACTGCATGTGGTGACCTTGAACATTTTGAACCTGCATGACAAGCAGCAACACTCTATGACATAGAGGTTATTGTAAGTCACCATTTAGTTTAGTTGTGTTTTTTGTAGTGTGCCGAAAAAATGGTTTAATTCTTCACCAGGACATTGAGCCTGCTCACACAGCACTTTTTTGTAAAGCAGTTTTTGGCCAACAAGCACATTACTTGGATGGTCGGTATTTTGTCTGACAATGTGTATGCAAGTCAGCTTGAATGGAATTCCGACAAAAAATTCCATCGGATTTTAGGCCATTGGAAATTCCAATTGTGTGTACGGGGCATAAGTCACTCCTGAGACCTACAGTGATGTAGAGTTGGAAGAAAGAACTGAGGCAGGGGACAGGGAACACAGACACCCATTGAAGGAGTCTAAAGGACTGGAAGGAAGGTAGGATGGTCATGGCCACTGGATGGGTGAGCATAATACCTTCACTATTTCAGGAATTTAGTTATGGATCTGACAGGGTCACCTTAATAATGCCCTAATTGTGTCCTTCTATTAAGAGAATTTCCTGCCTGAATTGCAGTAAGACATGAAGAATGACACCATTCCACATCATACCATCATCTGACTCTATTTATATGTGTATCCATCAATGCACATTAAATAGCTGTACTTTAATAGACATAGTATACTGGAGATACTGTATATGTAGCACCCCCTTTACTTTCAGTGCAGGCACTAGTCTAAATTTAGCAAGAATGGAAGAGTTTCCTTGCTCCCATTCACACAATTGTTAGGATGGTGACCCCTGTTATTTCAGAAGTGTCCTCTGGGCCAGTCTGCACTCTAGGGATGTGTCGTCATCCCTGGTCAGCAGTTGACGGCAGAGGGGGTTCTGACAGAGCAAGCTTTCCCCAGCAGCCAATTGGAGGAGTTTTCCCCCGCGGGGCATGCTGGGTAGGGATATATCTGTGACGGGTGTCATGTGCTCAAGGCAGTTCTGTGGGGTCCCGGTTCCAGGTGCGGCATCCACCTTCAGGGTGCGCGCATCCATCATGGACCCCGCCAGCGTGGCCCACCTGGCCAAATCCACAGTCTATGCTGGACCTCAACCGGAGGTCGAAGGGGACCCCAGTACTCTACTGGGTTCCCAGTTCTTTTGATGAGATCCCAGGCTGGGTGCCGTACGATAAGGGGATCAGCTTGAGGAGAACCCGGAGGCAGGTTGTCCAACAGGGCTTGAACGAACCAATCAGGGATCTGGTGACCGGGATGCTGACAGGTACACTTTGCTGTCACCCGGTGACCTATGCTAAAGGAAATTTACTGGGAGGATTCGCTCTGTTCACCCATCCAACTTACTGAAGAAATTGGCCGGTTACAAGGGCCTAGAGCCAGGTCTGAGATAGAGAGACCTGTTCCTCCCAGCGATCCGAAGTGACACCTCGGCTGCCAGGTTAGTGTGGGAACCTGCCCTTGGGTACTTTACACACTCCACTCGGGAGTGTCGACGAGTTCAACTATTGCTATTGTCAAGGGCAGGCCTGCCCTGTTCACATCCAAGCCTGATACCACAAGGTTCTCTTATCCTTCATTCATCAACTTTCCTTTCCTTGAACTGAAGATGATGTTTGCCTTGTTTGGCTGCAAAATAAAAAGGCATTGAAGTAAACTTTATTGACTGTCTGGACATTCGCTCACTGCTCCGCTACTGTTATTTCACCCCTAGACATCACCAGGGTAAATTGGTGTGCCAATCCTAGTATTTAACCAGGGGCTCCTTCGGGGGTAGCGCTACATATATTATAACCTGTATCAGTTTATCCCATATTCCCACTATAAGTCTATTAAAGTGTAGTGCTACCCCCGCAGGAGCCACTGAATATTTGGGGTTTTCTGTTAATCTCTGAGCCCTGGGCAGAAAACCACCTCTACTGACACCACCAAAGTACCCTGGTCAGGTAGTTCCCTGGCTGTCTCAGAAAGGAAGAATACACACACACTGGTAAAATAAATTATTGCTTGTATTAAGGTCAAAGAATAGTATGACGTTAATGTATCACTAAGTGTGGTAATACAGCAAAGGAACAATACAGCACAGTACAGTATCACTTTGATACACACCCACCCGTTCTGCAGGACTAAAGATGTAAATGATAGCGCTTGGGCTGAGAGATTTTTTCCAAGTGAACAAAAGAAGGTAACAAAATGCAAGGCTACTTCACTTGTAGGCCCTTTTAGACAGAAAAGACTAAGTTTAAACTTCAGGAAGTTTGTCAGAGCTATCCCCAGAACTAAAACTATGTATTGGGTTCTTCTGCCTTCTTAGTCGGGGTCCTTATTTGGAGCGCAAGGGTGCAGTCCTTTTAGGATGTTATGGAAACAGATTAATCACTTTTAATGGCAAAGCAGTTTGCAGGTTCTGCTTATTTGCAGAAATGGTAGAAAAGGTCACTTTAAGAATGTTGATATACAGACAAGAGTCACTCTGGTGGTTAAATTGCTGGTAATTAGGGATGAGCTTCGAATAAAAGTGAAATATTCCTTTAAATTTAGTACCTAGGGGGGGTGTAAAGTATGCATGTGAAATAGTACATGTTTCCAGTACTTAGAACTGTCACTGCACATAGTGTAATTTCTGAAAGAAAAAAAGTAATTTAAAACCGGACTTGTGGCTATAATGAATTGTCGGCTCCCAGTGATTGAGAGAGAATTCATTCATAAAAAAAAAAATAGCCTGGGAGTCCCCCCCAAATTCAATTACCAGGCCCTTCAGGTCTGGTATGGATATTAAGGGGAACCCCGCCGTCAATTTAAAAAAAAATGACGTGGAGTTCCCCCCAAATATCCATTCCAGACCCTTCAGGTCTGGTGTGGATTTTAAGGGGAACTCCACCCAAAATGTTTTTAAAAAATGGCGTGGAGTTCCCCCATAAATCCACACCAGACCCCTTATCTGAGCACGTTAACCTGGCTGGCCGCAGAAAAGAGGGGGGGACAGAGAGCACCTGCAAACCGCCCAGTGTAAAGGGGTCTTAGCTATGATGGCTATGATGGCACTTCATGCAGGGGTGCCCCCATATCACACTTGTAGCACTGGGAGGAGGTAGGGGGCCACTTTGTACAATATCATTGTACAAAGCAGGTAAGTAAAACCTATTTTTAATTTTATTTTGAAAAAAAAGCCTTTAATATCACTTTAAACTTTAATCTTTCAAGACTTTGTGGCCTTAAAATGAAATAAACATATAATGTGGTTATCGATATTTATATGCCTGCTTAAATTATATCTGGTCTGACAAAAACTGTCCCTACAAGTCTTATTCATATATTGCCTAGAAAAATATTGATCTGGTTTTCTCTGATCAAGACTTCCTCATTTTGAATAGGCCTCTGTATGCTGATCCTGGAGTTCAGTCGATTGACATTGTAAAACAGCAGACTAATTTAATGAAAGTAAAGACATTCCACGCCATGTACAGAATGTGGGGAAAAGAAAGCAGACTTTACAAGCTTTGCAGACTGCAATGTCCTCTTTGGTGGACAGCTCAAGGATGCAGAACTGAGTAATCAAGAGATTAAAGATATTTGCTCTGCCAAGATATATCACCACTGACATTTGTTATGGAGAGGGTCCAGATCAGCAGATCTTACAGAGCAACTTTAAACAAATATAGTAGTTGCAATCTGTGCCAGGCTGAAAGGCACCAGGCAGACTGTTGTAAATTTAACCTGTGATTGCTGCACTGGAAAAAGATGAACACAGTTGTGCTGGCGGCTAGGCTAGGGTCTGATGACAATTAAAGGATAAAAGTATACTCAGGGCACTCTTCTCTCTGCTCTTCTGATTCCTAAAAACTTTCATTATCGATCATACCTAACTAGAGATCTTCACTGTGTTCCCTGTCCTGAACTGCATTGCCTCAGTCCCAAAATCTTCTGAATTCTATAGATTGCCACCCACCTTTATGTGCCATGGCCTCTCTTTCCTTCAATGTAAAGCCTACCTGCATGATGAAAGATGGCTTTTCCTCTAAGGTGAATGAAAGGTACTATTCTACAGAATTCAGAAGACTTCAGGACAGAGGCTATACAGTACGGCAGGCCATACAGCAAAGATGTCAGAGCAGGCGAAGTTGGGAGGGTATGTAGGTTATATTGTGACTTTGTTGAAGCCCTTCACACTGCCCACACTGACCCTTCCCTTTCTATCACTCTCTTTGCACGTTCCCATACCATTTGTATTCTCCATTATAAAAAAAATGGGAAGATCCAACAGCACATGCAAAATATCAATCATAGAGAGCCCACCAACAGAGTACCAAAGAAACATAGCAACGTATCTGGTGAACCAACTGTGGCCACACATGCATCTCTATGTAGCTCACTTCAAGTTAGAAAACAAAAAGGGTGCAATCAATGCAAAAATAAAATAAAATAAACTAGGGTTGTCCCGATACCACTTTTTTAGGACAAGTACCGATATTTTTTTTTAAATGTGTCCCCAAATGCAGCCATGTCCCCCACATATTGCAGCCATGTATGTCCCCCACATATTGCAGCCATGTATGTCCCCCACATATTGCAGCCATGTATGGTCCCCCACATATTGCAGCCATGTATGGTCCCCCACATATTGCAGCCATGTTTGTTCCCCCACATAATGCAGCCATGTATGGTCCCCCACATAATGCAGCCATGTATGGTCCCCCACATAATGCAGCCATGTATGGTCCCCCACATAATGCAGCCATGTATGGTCCCCCACATAATGCAGCCATGTATGGTCCCCCACATAATGCAGCCATGTATGGTCCCCCACATAATGCAGCCATGTATGGTCCCCCACATATGCAGCAATGTATGGTCCCCCACATATGCAGCCATGTATGGTCCCCCACATAATGCAGCCATGTATGGTGCCCCACATATGCAGCCATGTATGGTCCCCATACCTGTATATATGATGCCGCTGCCGCCACCGCCGTTTATCCCCTGCATTACAGCGTAGCGTAGCGCCGCACACGCATTACAAGCTTCCATTGTGAATACTTGTAAAGCGCGCGCCGCCATGTATAGACACTCCTGTCACTCGTGTCTATGCATGGCGGCGTGCGCTTTACAAGTATTCACAACGGAAGCTTGTAATGCGTGCGCGGCGCTACGATACGCTGTAATGCAGGGGATTAACGGCGGTGGCGGCGGCATCATATATACAGATATGGGGGACATACATGGCTGCAATATGGGGGGCGGGGGAAGTATTCTAGTATTCGGAACAACCCTAAAATAAACCTCCCACTTCACGAATGCAAGCTGAACACTGACAGGACAACCACAAAATCCAAAAGATGCAAAATGTATAAGATATTATTGCAGCGCAATATAAATACAATTAAACTAAAGTGCCAAACACAGTTTTTCTACTGATAACAAATTAATCATGAATGGTGCATAAATAATGCAAAAATCTGTCCAAAAAGTGAAAAATTCCAAAGGAATAGGGTGACAACCACTCCAAATCTTCACCGGTGACTTTAACTTTAAATAAGTGATCCCTCCACCGTTAAGAATGGCTACTCTCACCTTAAGGTATGGACCCCTGTTTTACCAGGCAGTAATACCAGCAGAAATCGATAGACAGATTGGTGCAATATGTGGATAGCAAACTTCTTAGGCTCGGCAGCATTGAGATCAAGGATAAGAAAAAAAAACAGATCTAAGGCCGCATATACACGATCAGACCGGTCCGATGAAACTGTTCTGCAGACCAGTTTCATCGGACCAATTCGATGGTGTGTACGGCCTATCGGACCGGTGTCCGTCGGACCAAAGTTCTAAAACCTGCTTTAAAATCTGTCTGACGGACACCTGTCCGTCAGACAGATTCGATGGTTAGTACGCAAAAGCATCGGACCAAAAACCCACGCATGCTCAGAATCAAGTCGACGCATGCTTGGAAGCATTGAACTTCGTTTCTTCAGCATTCGTTGTGTTCTACGTCACCGCGTTCTGGTCTGATCGGATTTTTGGTCCGATGGTGTGTACACACATCAGACCATCAGACCACTTCAGCCTGGTCCGCTGAAAACAGTCTGATCGTGTGTACGTGGCCTAAGTGCTCTCTGCTTTAAAAACAGCTTAGGTTTATTAAAAAGGCATTAACAGGCTACTCAAATTAGGCAGAAAGGAAATACACACAACATGTGTCTTCTCAGAGATGGCAGCAAGCGACTTCAGGCTCCTTTCCCCTGTACGCATTACGTTGTAGCAACTTCCTCAGTGGGGCGGGGCCTTGTACGTCACTAGCCTGCCTTAATGTAGTCTGTGGTCGTCTGAGGAGAACTCACAGAGACGACGTAAAACGTTCGGTCAGAATGACGCAAACACACTTTATTGTTCACGCAAAGTGATTTAGACACAAACAACGGTTCTCTAATTCCCAAAGACGAACCATAAATTATTATCAATACAAACATAGGGATCATCAGTATTTCTACTAACTAATATAAAATTTGTATATGTTAATAAAAAAACCTTGCTCTTAAAGTGGGGGTTCACCCTAAAAAAACATCTATTCACCATTACATCCAGCATACTTCAGATATGTAAAGTATGCTGGACTTTTTTTTTCAGGGCACATACCGTTTAAAAGTTCTGTTTCTGTTTCTCTCTCCGCGGGAAATAGGCTTCCCTAGCCAGCGGTGTAGATGATTGACGTGCTGTTATGGCGCATCACGCGTTCCGAAAATATCCGAGCCGGACTTGGCTCTGTACGGCACCTGCGCCTGCCGTGTAGAGCTGACTGCGCAGGCGCCGTATAGAGCCGAGTCCCAGCTCGCCATAACTGCACATCAATCATCTACGCCGCTGCCTAGGAACGCCTATTCCCCCGCAGCAGAGAGAACCCGGAAGTCGGGTGAAAAATAACTTTTAAATGGTATGTGCCCCGAAAAAAAGTCCAGCATACTTTACATATCCGAAGTATGCTGGATGTTATTGTACATAATTGTTTTAGGGTGAACCCCCGCTTTAAGAGGTAATGAATATCGCCATCTTGTGGGCAAATTCAGAAATTATCACCCAAAACAATTAATTACTGATTCACTTGATGCCATTTCTGGAAAAATAATACAACATTTTTTTTTTAAATAATATATTTACATATAACACTAAATATCACAACCTGTAAAACTATTAAAATATAAATACATATAATAAGTACAATAATATTAATATGTATATTAAATAAAATTAGAATAAAAATAAACATAAAAAATAAATAATAAATAGCTCACGTCAAGTGCCTATACTGCTGGCAAAGGCTCACCATTCCCTTCCAAGCCTTATTGCTGAGTGGTCTTTAGCTTTATACCATACCCTGACCTGGCTTGTGGTAATGTTGTTGCCAACTTGCCTGTTCTTATCCTGTCTTTCGGTTGCCCCTGTACTGCTATGCCTACAAAGCTGATTCTTGCTGCCGACTCGGACCTGACACTATGAAATTACTCCCCACTGATGATTTTCTCCACTGCCTGCAACCAACCTTGGCTTGTCTCTGTATCATACTCCTGACTCCAAATTGTCCACTCGGTTTTGTGGCCTTATGACATCTGCAGCCTGCCTTGTAATTTCATATCTACATCAAGGTCCACCTGGGCAGTTTCACCTCATCTGCAATTGCCAGCAGTGGTGCCCCTCCATTGTCCATCGTGTTATCTGTTGCTCTTACCAGGCTCAAATGGAGAAGTATGAGAGTCTATCCTCGCCATTCCCAGTCTCCCATCAGGTACAAGACAGTTGTTTTATATTGTACGTCACATAACCTGATCAGTGGTACAGAACTTACTGTTGTCTTTGGCTGACAACAACTCTTTTACCCATTACTCAAGTGTAGAAATGTTGCTCTGACCATTCAAATAAAGAAAAAGCGCTGTTGCTCTACACCAGGGATATGCAATTAGCGGACCTCCAGCTGTTGCCAAACTACAAATTCCATGAGGCACAGCGAGAATCTGACAGCCACAAGCATTACACCCAGAGGCAGAGGCATGATGGGACTTGTAGTTTGGCAACAGCTGGAGGTCCGCTAATTGCATATCCCTGCTCTACACTCTTTGACCTTGTACTAATATGTTCTCTTTATGCTGCACTATATTTCTCTTGTTAATTTATTTGTATTTGTTTAGCCTCATAGGCGATGTTTTGTATTTAATGTGCAAAAAAAATGATAAATGTAATGCAAAAATGTAATAAAAATACATTGAAAAAAAGAAAGAAATGTTAATCCTTGGTCTGTTTTAAATTCCATTCAATGAATTCACATACTGTATGTCCATAGACCCAGTCTGCACAGATATTGACTCCAACACAACTTTACTTCTCACAAGTACATTACAAAGGATGCTTTTTCTGACTTTTGAAGTATACGAATAGTGATGAGCGGAATACGCCATATTCGATTTCGCGTTATTTCGCGAATATATAGAAGAATATTCACGAATATTGGTTAATATCGAATATTCGTGATATTTAAAAAAAAAAAAAATTTGCGAAATTACACTAATACGAAATTTCGCTAGTGCGAATGCGAAATTGATTGCGAAATTCTCGTCAACATGCGAAAACGGAGATCATTTCCTGGATTACTAAACTAATATGCACTAAACACTAAGGCCCCATACACACGAGCGGACAGATTTGTTCAAATCTGTCCGTCCGACAGATTTGAACAAATCTGTCTGCTGGGATTTTGGTTTGCTCGCGTGTACACACGAGCAAACCAAAATCCCCGCCAGCAGACGGCGCGCTGACGTGTCGGTGACGTGGCGGTGACGCCGCCACATCACCGCACCAGGAAGTAAAACACTTCCGCGCATGCGCCGAATCCATTCGGCGGCGGTGCGGGACGACATGTCTGCTGGTAAGTGTACTAACCAGCAGACATGTCGGGCGGACAGATTCCCACCCGATAGATTTCAAAGCATGCTTTGAAATCTGTCGGGTGGACAAATCTGTCTGCTCGGCCGTACACACCATCGGAGATGTCTGCTTTCAGCGGACAAATTCGATCGTGTGTACGCGGCCTCACTCTACTTACACAAACTTATATGACTAAACTAAAGCTAATTTTTTATTTTATTTTTTTATACACAAAACACAGAAGGGCAGAGAACGCATTCGCGAATATTCGTAATACGAATATTCGCATTGTGAATATTCGGCAACATAAAAGGATCGCCTCAGCTACTCGGCCCAGGGTCTCTAATCATACCAGCAATGCTTTTAGACGTCGATGGAGATCACTAGGATGTGATCTGTTTTAAAAATAAATTTGAAAAAATACGAATATTCGCGATAGCGAATATTCACCGCGATATTCGATTTATCCGCAAATACTTGAATATGCAATATTCGTAACGAATATTCGCAATGCGAATATTCGTGAGCAACACTATATACGAAGGCAATGCTTTTCCTAAGTCCTGTCTCTGTGCAGAGCTAACACTGAGACCCCTTTTACACTGGGATGTTTTTCAGGTGCTTTAGCATTAAAAAAAGCACATGTAAAGCACCTGAAAGAAGCCTCATCTGCAATCCCAATGTAAAACCCTGAGTGCTTTCACACTAAGGCACTGCGCTGGCAGGGCATCAAAAAAAGTCCTGCAAGCAGCTTCTTTGCAGCGCTTTAGGAGCGGTGAATACACCGCTCCTAAAGAGCCCCTTCCAATTGAAATCAATGGGAAGCCGCCACTGGTTCATGTGGACTGAGTGGTACAGCTCGATTTATAATAGCTGATGTTCGATTTATATGCTGAACAACACTTTGACATTTTATTTAATTCCATTTCCATGTTTCATTTTATTATTGTTTATTTTCTTATCATTATTTTATTTTTTATAATTGTTTTGGGTTCCCTTAATGTACCTATTATACATGTGTAGCGGGGGCAATTTTTGCTATTAAGAATGCTCAGATGGAAGTGGTAGGATTTATAGTCTTATAATGTAAATAAGCGTCTGATGCCATCTACTGGCGAAGAAATGGAACGACGTGTTCAAGACTTGTTTTTTTTTAGAACATCCAGAAGGGATATGAATAATTACCCAGGAACACTCAGGGCTGCAAGGCAGGGTGGGAAGATAAAAAAAGACCTGGTGGTGGCCATTTTTGGGGCTTTTAGGTCTCTCTGCCTCGGGACTCACACCCTGGAGGAACTCTTTCACAGTGTGTTTGGTGGAGTTCTGGCCTACCTCGTGCGGAAGCAAGCCATCGGTATCCAGGCAAGTGTCGGAGGGTTCCCGATCGTCTCTGGAAGTGGGAACTGGACAATCGGACGAGTGCAGAGACCAGGCGGAGGCCGTGTGTGGCGAAAGCATCCAGTCATCTGGGCATCGTGTGGTGAGAGGGCTCGGGCCCAAAGCTTTGTACTGTTTACACACTCACACACTTAGACTGCCGGGGTAGTGTTGCTGGGACCGTTAGTCCCACGCTGCCAGTGTGTTTCTCTAAGCCACATGTGCCAGGACCTGAAAGCCTTAATCAACTGTTTGATGGCCGGCCATTGAAGATTGTGTATTAACTAGGAAAGAGTGCGCAGTCACCCTCTGGCAAAGATCTTGGTGGAGAAATTCTTCGTCCATTACGGCCTGCCTCAGCGGATCCATTCAGATCAAGGAAGGGATTTTGAGAGCACCCTCATTAGGCAGCTACTGGACTTGCTGGATATAAAAAAATTTAGGACTACCCCCTATCATCCACAAGGGGATCCACAACCCGAAAGATTCAATAGAACTCTCCTCAACATGTTAGGAACACTGGCCTCGGAGCAGAAACAACAGTGGAGTAAACACATTGCAGCCATGGTACATGCCTATAACAGCACCGTGAGTGATGCCACAGGATATTCACCCTATCGCCTAATGTTTGGACGGGAAGCTTGTTTGCCGGTGGACCTGGCGTTTGGTACTTCTTTAGACCACACTTCGGAGGCCTCTCATCGAGGATATGTGGGCAGATTATGGAAGAGTTTGAAGGCCGCATATGAGAAAGTTCAGGCCACCTCGGATGCGAGGGGACGCAGGAATAAGAGGAACTTTGACCTCAGAGTGCGGATCCAAGACCTGCAACCTGGAGACCGAGTGCTATTGAGAAATCTGGGTGTACCAGGAAAACACAAGTTGGCTGATCGCTGGAAGTCACAGCCATTCATCATATGCAGGCGCCTCCCAGGACTACCGGTATACGAAATCAGGCCAGAAGGGAGTACTGGACCACTGAAGGTATGGCATCGGAATCACCTTCTGCCCTTAACAGAATCAGTCAGGAAAACTCCACGACGGGAACTATCGCCTATGGCTGAGCCTCGACCTGTAACTAGGTCTCAGTCAGGATCCCTGGCCACAGAAGGTAGTGAGAAAGAGGATGGGATGGAGATAAGCTGGTTGTGGTCGCCTGAGATGCCGGAAACTGATACTAATTGCTTACCTCATGAGCAGGAGAGAGACACTGTGACTTTGAGACCTGAGGCCCCGGAATTTGTGCCGCAAAGTGGACATTCTGAGGATCACTCACCCGCTGACACTGAGGTGCAAGAGTGTGAGGCAGAAGAAGAGACAGCGCCTACTCCTAAAAGACAAAGGGTCAAGAGGGAAGTTCATGCACCTAAGAAACTGACTTACGATATTCTGGGCGAATGTTCTGAACAGGCCTGGCTTGCTCCCAAAAGAATTCCTGATATGCCTGGTCTCCTTACTGTAAACCTAGAAGGAGAGAACCCCAACTCACCCCTCGACACATCTGTACCAGACACTGCGGTGTCACCTGTGAGTGCACAGAACAGCCTCCCATCTTATGAAAATTGGTGGGAGGCTCCTCTGTCTGTATTGAGCAGCCGCATAGAGGCAAAAATGTGCAGTAGAGTTAAAAATGTCTTTGGGGACCAAAGATTCAAAGTGGGGGGAGTATGTAGCGGGGGCAATTTTTGCTATTAAGAATGCTCAGATGGAAGTGGTAGGATTTATAGTCTTATAATGTAAATAAGCGTCTGATGCCATCTACTGGCGAAGAAATGGAACGACGTGTTCAAGACTTGTTTTTTTTTAGAACATCCAGAAGGGATATGAATAATTACCCAGGAACACTCAGGGCTGCAAGGCAGGGTGGGAAGATAAAAAAAGACCTGGTGGTGGCCATTTTTGGGGCTTTTAGGTCTCTCTGCCTCGGGACTCACACCCTGGAGGAACTCTTTCACAGTGTGTTTGGTGGAGTTCTGGCCTACCTCGTGCGGAAGCAAGCCATCGGTATCCAGGCAAGTGTCGGAGGGTTCCCGATCGTCTC
The DNA here is from genome assembly GCA_029574335.1 of Rana kukunoris. NCBI lineage: Eukaryota > Metazoa > Chordata > Amphibia > Anura > Ranidae > Rana > Rana kukunoris. Next base: position 59,406,047 of record CM056059.1, read on the forward strand.
TGGAAGTGGGAACTGGACAATCGGACGAGTGCAGAGACCAGGCGGAGGCCGTGTGTGGCGAAAGCATCCAGTCATCTGGGCATCGTGTGGTGAGAGGGCTCGGGCCCAAAGCTTTGTACTGTTTACACACTCACACACTTAGACTGCCGGGGTAGTGTTGCTGGGACCGTTAGTCCCACGCTGCCAGTGTGTTTCTCTAAGCCACATGTGCCAGGACCTGAAAGCCTTAATCAACTGTTTGATGGCCGGCCATTGAAGATTGTGTATTAACTAGGAAAGAGTGCGCAGTCACCCTCCACGTTTAATCTACAGTCCCTGTTTGCATTAAACTACTATTAAAATACCTGTGGATTACAAATTGGGTTCACATTGCTAGCGAAGAAAGAAGATCAAGGACTAATACTACTACATTTTATTGGCAAGGCCTTGCAGCGCTGTTTCTGTTAGACAGATACTGTCATAGGGAAGTTACTGTGTGATTACCCGCTACGGTTGTGTTTTATTCTGTTGGGTGTTGCGTAGCGCATACTGTGTAGTTGTTTACTGGAAGTGTACTGGAAGTGGGAAGGCGCACAGCTTGAAGTAAGGCCTGCGCGCTAGTCCCACTCGGAGACACCAAAATACCTGCGGCCGCAGAGGGGGTGTAAAGAAATTGTTACTCACAGTCTTTCGCAATACTGAATGTACATCACTTACGTTCTGATTGTGTATTACAACAACTGCTTTAGTAAAGTCGACAATTGTTTAAGTTTAACTTGTGCCTTAACAGTTCCTTTGTCGCTTATAAACCATTGTGTCAGTTTGCACCACAGCTGTGTCAAGGGGAGTGAGACCAAGAATACTGGGGGGTAATAAAGCAGAGTGCAGGCCCAAAACAATCAGCCGCTCCTTCGGGGGTAAGCGCTACACGTGGGGGCTCGTCCGGGATCCTGTACCTCTGCAAGTAAAACCCATCCCTGGTATCAGCATGGATCCTACTACAGTGGCTCGGTGGTGTGGAACTGAAGGCGCCCGTTCCGAAGCGAGCGTAGCCATCGCACTCCCGGGAGAAACCTGGGACAGTGAGCAGATCAAAAAGGTCGTGAAGGCACTGTCCCCAAATAGAAAGGCCTGGGTGATCGCCATCAGACCAGACTGTGAAACCTCCCACACCTATGCCCTATTGGAGTGGAGGACGGAAGTTCCGGAGAACTTCAGGGGTCCGAGTGTACAGCTAGCTGGAGGAACCAAGTTATACCTGACACATCCAGAAGGGTCTGGTCAGAGCACTGCCAACTCTAGCCTTGTAAAGCCAACGGCGCTGGGATTTGATCAGGAAGCAACCCCAGCCGGTACCAGTTCAAGACCCCCTCAAGGGAAGGTAAAACCTGTATATGGAAAGTACAGGGGAGGTTCTCAGTCAGAACAGCAGCTATCTGACCTGAAACGGCAGTGCCGCACCATACAGGAAAGGTTCAAGGAGGCCTCTGGTGTGATCGCAGGACACATTGAAGAGCTAAGTGTCTCGTGCAAAGATTCAAATAATAGTAAGCTAAGCTCGAGGTCTGCCTCAGTTCCCTCGAGACGTACCCAAAATCGCCTACCTGAAGTGACGATCCGGAAGGATTTTAAAATTGAAGGACGGATAAGGGAAAAAGACCAAGAGGGAAGCCTGTCCTATACAAATCTCTTACATCAGGTGGAGCTGGGACTTCAGAAAGGCTATCATGAATCTGAGATCACAGAGGCCGTAGTCAACGCCATTAGCCCGGATCTGAGCATCAGAAGGATGTTGGAGATGAAGAATGGGCTAACTCTGACACAGCTCAGGAGGATATTAAAAAGTTACTATAAGGAGGAAGATGCTGCTGAATTGTATCATCAACTAATAAATATGGCACAAGACACCCAGGAGACCCCGCAGAATTTCCTGTTCAGGGCCATCGCTCTGAAGGATCGCTTGTTGTCTGCCTCCCGAGGAGAAGACTCGGATGGACATCTTGGACCGGAGGTCATCCAGAAGAAGTTCTTGAGGTCTGTGGCTACAGGACTGAGGAGTGACTATGTTAAATTCCAGTTGCGACAGTACCTGGATGATCCTTCCACCTCAGATGAGGTGCTCATTGAAGAGACCAATGAGGCGGCCCGGATGGAAACGGAGGGAGAGAAGAAGCAAGGGAAAGCTCAGTCCAGCACCACCGCAAGGATCAGATGGCATAACGCTGATGTCTCACAGAGCTCCCCGGAGACTAGTGTTTTGACAGCAACCGCTGATGATATGCCCCGTTCTGAACTAGGAAAACTATTTCAAGTGCAGAAGGAAATACTGGAGATGATGACTCTGTTGACCGCTAGGCTGGAGGGCCCACAGAGGCAGAAGGCCCCACCGGACCCCGCAGTCACTCCAATTGAGAGACCGGTGAGGTCAAAGACCTGTTTCAACTGTGGAGGAGTGGGACATTACCGCCAAGTGTGTCCAAGCCCGCCGAAGACAGAAGCAAGGGTCCAGAAGCCGGCGGAAAACTCCAGGGGGCCCCAGTGAAGGAGTCAGCTGGGCGCCCGGTCACAATAGTCAACTCCAAACAACCATACGCCGTCCCGGTCCCTAGTGACCCACGGGGGTCGAAGTTGGAAAAACACCCCCGGAAGAAGGGTGTAAAAGTACGAACCACCAAACAGACTAACCTTGCCACCCCACGTGGATTCCCCCCTGAATTAGTGGGACCCTCTCCCATTGTCCCTATCCAAGTGGAAGGAATCTATACCAAAGCCCTGCTGGATACTGGAGCTCAAGTAACTCTCCTTTACAGGGACTTCTATGAGAAGCACCTCAGGCACCTGCCTCTCCAGAAGCTGGAGGAACTGGAGATATGGGGTCTAGGAACTCAGAATTTCCCATATGACGGTTTCCTGCCTATTAAGCTCACCTTTGACCCAAGCGTGGCCGGGGAGGCTGAAGTCTTCGATGCTCTGGCAGTAGTATGCCCCCGCCCACCAGGGGCGGACAAGAGTTCCATCATTATTGGGACCAACACCAACCTAGTCCGGAGACTCTTGACACCACTTATGCAGAAGCAGGACACTTCAGCCATAAAAATACACCCAATGCTGACCCAGGTGTATCAGAACTTACTGCATGAGCAGAGGGCCCCAGCAGAAGGAGTGGGAAGAGTCTGGCATTTGGATAGACGAGAAAAGGTGATACAGCCTGGTGAGGTGGTCTGCCTGCGAGCTTCTGTCAAGCTCACTTGGGAACAACCAGGACCTTTCATCGTCCTTGAGACGGACAGAGAACAGGGGAACAACGAGTTGGAGATAGTCCCCGAATTGCTACCAACTAAATTACTGAAGAGAAACAGAGGGAAAGTCTCAGTCAGCGTCCGGAACACCACAACATCCCCAGTGAAGATGCCGGCTAGAGTGTTGTTAGGGGAAGTGAAGCCAGCAACCCCAGTTCCTCCGTATGAAATGCTGAAAGAACAAGGAGAGGAGATCCCTCTGGAAGAATTCTTCCCAAAAAACACCCCCCTGTCACCCGAATGGATGGAGAGAGCAAAGACCCAGCTACTAAAATGGAGGATGGCTTTCTCAAAAAACGAGTTCGATGTGGGGCTGGCCAAAAGTGCTGAACACAAGATCCGGCTGGAAGAGGACAAACCTTTCCGGGAAAGGGTCAGGCGGATTCCACTGGGAGACCTGGAAGATTTGCGAGAACAGCTGGCTGAGCTGAAGAGAACGGGCATCATCCGGGAGTCTCGGAGCCCCTATGCTTCCCCGATAGTGGTGGTGAGAAAGAAGAATGGGTCGTTACGGCTGTGCATTGACTACAGGACACTGAATCGGAGGACCATTCCCGACCAATACACCACCCCCAGAATAGAGGATGCCTTACAGAGCCTGTCGGGGGCGAAGTGGTTCAGTGTGCTGGACCTGAAGAGTGGGTACTACCAGATTCCCATGCACCCTGAAGATAGGGAGAAGACAGCTTTCATTACCCCGGTGGGGTTTTTTGAATTTAACCGCATGCCACAAGGCTTGTCGGGGGCCCCGGCCACCTTCCAGAGGTTGATGGAGAAGACTGTAGGTGATATGAACTTAATTGAAGTGCTGGTATACCTGGATGATGTGATAGTGTTCGGCAGAACACTGGAAGAGCACGAAGAGCGCCTGGAGAAAGTCTTGAGTAGACTCCATGAAGAGGGCCTGAAGCTTTCGATGGAAAAGTGCAAATTTTACCAGTCATCAGTGAGTTATCTGGGTCACATAGTGTCCGCGGAAGGAGTGGCCACGGACCCGCAGAAGCTGGATGCTGTCACCTCATGGCCCCGGCCAACAAATGTGACTGAGCTCAGGTCTTTTCTGGGATTCTGCTCCTACTATCGCAGATTTGTTGAAGGGTTCGCCAAGATAGCCCACCCACTCACTGAACTATTAAAGAACCAAGAGGGGGCTGAGTCGGACCCTGATGGACCTGGGAAACCTAAGGAGGGTCCCAGGAAGAAGAAAGAGTCGATTGAAGACCAATGGACCACTCAGTGTGAAGAGGCCTTTGTACAGTTGAAGCGGAGCCTCACTACTGCCCCGGTTTTGGCCTACGCAGACCCTGCCAGGCCTTATGAACTGCATGTGGACGCCAGTCGAGATGGACTGGGTGGAGTACTCTACCAGGAGTATGACGGGCACCTACGACCCATTGCCTATGTGAGCCGAAGCTTGACACCCGCTGAAAGGAATTACCCAACTCACAAACTTGAGTTCCTGGCTTTGAAGTGGGCAGTAGTGGACAAACTGAGAGACTACCTATATGGCGCAGAATTTGTGATCAAGACAGATAACAATCCTCTCACCTACCTACTCACCACAGCAAAATTAGATGCCACAGGACATAGGTGGCTGGCTGCACTTTCTGGATTCACCTTCAGTCTAAAATACCGTCCAGGGGTCGGAAATCGGGACGCTGATGCATTATCCAGGAGGCCCCACTACGATTGGAACTCGCCAGAAGGTTGGACCCAACTTACCCCTGAAGGTGTGAGGGCTCTTTGCGAAGGAGCGGAACAACCAGTGAAGGGTGGAGCCAGGGCTGAAGAGGTAGGAGTGTCCGCTGTGGGAGTGCCTAGGGGCTACTGTAATGTCACTCAGATGGTGGATGAGGGTTTGCCTAAACTGTCCAGGAAGGACCTCCGAAGAGATCAGCAAGAAGATCCCCTCTGTAGCCTTGTGTTGGAGGCCTTGGAGACTCAACATTCTGATCTACTCCTACAGAGCGCCAAGAAGGAAGCTCGTTTGTTATGTAAGGAGTGGAGTCGGTTACAGCTGAAACAAGGAGTGGTGTACAGGAGGGCCCCCTCTGAAGATCTGGAGGAGAAGTGGCAGTTGTTCCTGCCGGAGAAACATAGGGAAAGTGTTCTGATTGCTCTGCATGACCACCATGGCCACCTGGGATCGGAAAGGACCCTTCAATTGGTGAGAGACAGGTTCTACTGGCCGTACATGCGATCTGAAGTGGAGAATTACTGTCACTCTTGTCTCAGGTGCATACAAAGGAAGTCTTTACCTCAGAGAGCCGCCCCAATGGGCCATATGGAAAGCCACGGACCCATGGATCTAGTATGTATAGACTTCTTGTGTGTGGAATCCGATCTCAGTGGGCAAGGAAATATTTTGGTAGTCACGGACCATTTCACCAGATATGCTCAGGCCTTTCCAGCCAGGGATCAACAAGCGCCTACTGTGGCAAAGATCTTGGTGGAGAAATTCTTCGTCCATTACGGCCTGCCTCAGCGGATCCATTCAGATCAAGGAAGGGATTTTGAGAGCACCCTCATTAGGCAGCTACTGGACTTGCTGGATATAAAAAAATTTAGGACTACCCCCTATCATCCACAAGGGGATCCACAACCCGAAAGATTCAATAGAACTCTCCTCAACATGTTAGGAACACTGGCCTCGGAGCAGAAACAACAGTGGAGTAAACACATTGCAGCCATGGTACATGCCTATAACAGCACCGTGAGTGATGCCACAGGATATTCACCCTATCGCCTAATGTTTGGACGGGAAGCTTGTTTGCCGGTGGACCTGGCGTTTGGTACTTCTTTAGACCACACTTCGGAGGCCTCTCATCGAGGATATGTGGGCAGATTATGGAAGAGTTTGAAGGCCGCATATGAGAAAGTTCAGGCCACCTCGGATGCGAGGGGACGCAGGAATAAGAGGAACTTTGACCTCAGAGTGCGGATCCAAGACCTGCAACCTGGAGACCGAGTGCTATTGAGAAATCTGGGTGTACCAGGAAAACACAAGTTGGCTGATCGCTGGAAGTCACAGCCATTCATCATATGCAGGCGCCTCCCAGGACTACCGGTATACGAAATCAGGCCAGAAGGGAGTACTGGACCACTGAAGGTATGGCATCGGAATCACCTTCTGCCCTTAACAGAATCAGTCAGGAAAACTCCACGACGGGAACTATCGCCTATGGCTGAGCCTCGACCTGTAACTAGGTCTCAGTCAGGATCCCTGGCCACAGAAGGTAGTGAGAAAGAGGATGGGATGGAGATAAGCTGGTTGTGGTCGCCTGAGATGCCGGAAACTGATACTAATTGCTTACCTCATGAGCAGGAGAGAGACACTGTGACTTTGAGACCTGAGGCCCCGGAATTTGTGCCGCAAAGTGGACATTCTGAGGATCACTCACCCGCTGACACTGAGGTGCAAGAGTGTGAGGCAGAAGAAGAGACAGCGCCTACTCCTAAAAGACAAAGGGTCAAGAGGGAAGTTCATGCACCTAAGAAACTGACTTACGATATTCTGGGCGAATGTTCTGAACAGGCCTGGCTTGCTCCCAAAAGAATTCCTGATATGCCTGGTCTCCTTACTGTAAACCTAGAAGGAGAGAACCCCAACTCACCCCTCGACACATCTGTACCAGACACTGCGGTGTCACCTGTGAGTGCACAGAACAGCCTCCCATCTTATGAAAATTGGTGGGAGGCTCCTCTGTCTGTATTGAGCAGCCGCATAGAGGCAAAAATGTGCAGTAGAGTTAAAAATGTCTTTGGGGACCAAAGATTCAAAGTGGGGGGAGTATGTAGCGGGGGCAATTTTTGCTATTAAGAATGCTCAGATGGAAGTGGTAGGATTTATAGTCTTATAATGTAAATAAGCGTCTGATGCCATCTACTGGCGAAGAAATGGAACGACGTGTTCAAGACTTGTTTTTTTTTAGAACATCCAGAAGGGATATGAATAATTACCCAGGAACACTCAGGGCTGCAAGGCAGGGTGGGAAGATAAAAAAAGACCTGGTGGTGGCCATTTTTGGGGCTTTTAGGTCTCTCTGCCTCGGGACTCACACCCTGGAGGAACTCTTTCACAGTGTGTTTGGTGGAGTTCTGGCCTACCTCGTGCGGAAGCAAGCCATCGGTATCCAGGCAAGTGTCGGAGGGTTCCCGATCGTCTCTGGAAGTGGGAACTGGACAATCGGACGAGTGCAGAGACCAGGCGGAGGCCGTGTGTGGCGAAAGCATCCAGTCATCTGGGCATCGTGTGGTGAGAGGGCTCGGGCCCAAAGCTTTGTACTGTTTACACACTCACACACTTAGACTGCTGGGGTAGTGTTGCTGGGACCGTTAGTCCCACGCTGCCAGTGTGTTTCTCTAAGCCACATGTGCCAGGACCTGAAAGCCTTAATCAACTGTTTGATGGCCGGCCATTGAAGATTGTGTATTAACTAGGAAAGAGTGCGCAGTCACCCTCCACGTTTAATCTACAGTCCCTGTTTGCATTAAACTACTATTAAAATACCTGTGGATTACAAATTGGGTTCACATTGCTAGCGAAGAAAGAAGATCAAGGACTAATACTACTACATTTTATTGGCAAGGCCTTGCAGCGCTGTTTCTGTTAGACAGATACTGTCATAGGGAAGTTACTGTGTGATTACCCGCTACGGTTGTGTTTTATTCTGTTGGGTGTTGCGTAGCGCATACTGTGTGGTTGTTTACTGGAAGTGTACTGGAAGTGGGAAGGCGCGCAGCTTGAAGTAAGGCCTGCGCGCTAGTCCCACTCGGAGACACCAAAATACCTGCGGCCGCAGAGGGGGTGTAAAGAAATTGTTACTCACAGTCTTTCGCAATACTGAATGTACATCACTTACGTTCTGATTGTGTATTACAACAACTGCTTTAGTAAAGTCGACAATTGTTTAAGTTTAACTTGTGCCTTAACGGTTCCTTTGTCGCTTATAAACCATTGTGTCAGTTTGCACCACAGCTGTGTCAAGGGGAGTGAGACCAAGAATACTGGGGGGTAATAAAGCAGAGTGCAGGCCCAAAACAATCAGCCGCTCCTTCGGGGGTAAGCGCTACACATGGTTATAAGGTTCATGTTAGACATGGGACGGGTATCGTCACCCTCCGCCCCACGCAACAGTTTTGCTCTCAGGGGGGTGCCGGGAGGGGGGGGGGGTGACATCTCGGCCGCTTGATCTGCTACTAAATTTGGAATGGTGGCTGAAGTGTTCTTTAATAGTTTTGTGCCTTATAGCGTCAGTCAAATTTGATTGTTTGAAGGACCTGTCATGACTTGCTATCTGTTTTTACTGTATGTCTTTTTCCTCTCTTTGTAAGTTCCTAAAATTCAATAAAAATTATTGGAATGAAATCAATGGGAAGCGCCTGCAAAGCGCCTGCACAACGTCACTTTGTGGGCGCTTTTAACTGTTTATTTGGCCACTAGTGGGGTTTAAAAGCACCCCTCTAGCATTCAAAATCGCTGGTAAAGCGCCGCTAGCTGAACCAGTGCTTTACCAGTGTTTTTCGGGCTTTAATATTGTGATTGCAGATGAGGCTTCTTTCAGGCGCTTTACGGGTGCTTTTTTTTAACACTAAAGCGCCTGAAAAACGCCCCAGTGTGAAAGAGGTCTCGCTTAGGGAATATAAGGAAACAGGGGGGGGGGGGGGGTCTAGCTAAATGAAACCACCATGTTAGCATTAATGAGAATGATAGTTACCTGACACAGTACAATACAAAAACAGAAAAATATTTATAAGTGGGACAGAACACGTACAGAATTAAACATTCTATTATTTTCTGTAAGTGAAAATAACAATACCACACGTGGGAGGTCATACATCTGTTGCTGAACAGGACTTATTTTATTATATTGTATTGTATTTTATTATTATTGTATTGTATTATAATTCTGAGCCGTCCCCATGCACATAATTTCCTGTACCAAAGCCACCAAGGATCTTGCATTACTCACATCTCATGACAAAAGCTCCAGCTTACATCAGCTGATCCATGCGAGTTTCTGACTAAAGCTTACATACAGCACATGCAGCTATGAGAAATCCATTGTTTCCCTTACGATTTTAATTTATTCTTTTACAATGAGCCCACATACAAATCACTGCAAATAAAGAAAGAAACTGTATTATTTATTGTACATTTAGTCATTTTAACAACCACTTCATTGTTAGACGTTATTGTGCTTTTCTTTTGAAATAGTATTGGTCTATAATGCAGTGAGTAACGTGTTGTACTACAAATACAGCACATATCTGGACTTCTAAAGTATTCTGACTGCTAATTATTATGGATTTATCAAGCTCTGGCCCATATTCAAAAAAAGGTGCCTTTGTTTTTTGTTTCATGTTCATTCTCTCGGTGGCTCATTATTTCATTATCTTCTTGTGCTCTATGCCGCCATACTTATTTTTGCTGTCACACCTCTCTTTGATTTATTGTATTGTTTCATTCTTGGACACTATGGGCCAGATTCAGAAATAATTTACACGGCGTATCTGTTGATTTGCCGCGTAAATTCTAGGATGCGCCGGCGTATTTTTTTTTCTGTATTCAGAAAGCAAGATACGCCAGAATTGTGCTAAGATACGAGCAGCATAAGTCTCTTATGCCGTCGTATCTTAGTTGCATATTTACACTGGCCACTAGGTGGCGCTTCCATTGATTTACGCGTCGAATATGCAAATTAGGTAGATACGCCGATTCACGAACGTAGTTGCGGCCGGCGTATCTATTTGCTTCATTTACGTAAGGCGTCGGACCGCTGTAAAGTTACCTCTGCTATATGAGGAGCAGGCAATGTTAAGTATGGACATCGGGACAGCGTCGTATTGTACGTCGTTTACTATACTATACCCTTCCTATTTCTGTAATACCCTCTTTAGTGTGCCATTCTCTGTGTTTTCAATTCAGCACTGCTAAATATATCCCTGTTCTCAAGCCCACTGTCTGAATAAGACATACCCACCTCTCCACAGATCTGTACTTACCTCAGAATCACTGCCGCATCCTTCTCAGTCCTTTGTCACCTGTCATGGTAATTAGGGTGTAGTACAATGGTGTTTTGTTATCCACTGCAACCCATTACATTCTTTTTCTATGTGGCCCTTCAATTTATAGTTGCTCCCCTGATTCTCACGTTCCTTATAGTCTTCTACAGCCTAATAGAGCACAACAGGGCAGAACAGATAACAGAAGCATATGCATTCATTTTAAAATAATTTAATACTTTAGTATGTGGTTGATCTTGTGTATTTACAGAACAGACCAAAAGTTTGGACACACCTTCTCATTCAAAGAGTTTTCTTTATTTTCATGATTATGAAAATTGTAGAGTCACACTGAAGGCAACAAAACTATGAATTAACACATGTGGAATTATATACATAACAAAAAAGTGTGAAACAACTGAAAATATGTCATATTCTAGGTTCTTCAAAGTAGCCACCCTTTGCAGCAGACACATCTCTAGAACAACTGTTAAGAGGAGACTGTGTGAATCAGGCCTTCATGGTAGAATATCTGCTAGGAAACCACTGCTAAAGAAAGGCAACAAGCAGAAGAAATACCATACAATAGGTCACCAGTGAAGAAACCAAAATTATTACATATATACTGTAAGTATTTGTGAAAATAAAGTGCAATAATGGTCACATCTCAAGGCTCTAGCACCCCAAAAAAAGAAATAGTGAAAAAACAACCAAGTAACAAACAGGGTTCCAGGGGGGGCGTGTCCGGATGTAAGCCGAGGCAGACGTGCTGACAAAGAGCTCCACAAATCCTGATAGAAACCGTGGTCATCCTCTTCACTGCACACCCTGGTGAGCCCTGAAAAGCACCCTGCATGTCCCCGGACATCCCCTGCCTCATCCCAGGCCGGTATCTTGGAGCCTGCCCGGACGATTGTGCCCCATCCAGTCCGTGGCCATCACTGCATAACCGCAGACCCGCCACCATCTTGAGGCCTACGAAGCGTTCTACCTTTCCTGCACACCGGAGCCGCGATCCGTGGAGACAGCAGTCGCCCCTGCCTCATCCACTTGTGGGGTCATCTCCGGAGGGGGTGCGTGGCATTGGGGGGCAGCCTGAGGCTCCCAGACAGCCGGCGTTCTTTGCTCGCGGCCGCCGCCATCTTGCGGCCTACGGAGCCTGCATCCTCCGCGCTCCGGTGCCGCAAAACGGGAGGCCACACAGCTGTGCTCGCCCGTGAATCCATCTCCGGAGGGGGCCAGCAGCATCGGGGAGCAGTCGGGGGACCCAGACAGCCGGATCCGCGCACTCGCAGGGCGCCGCCATCTTGCGGCCTACGGACCGGGTTGCATCCTCCCTGCTGGAGTGCCTTGGACTAAGAGGAGACCGGCCACATCCTTGTGCCAGGCATACTTGGAGGAGCAGGCAGATGTCCCCACCCTCCTGTCCTGGAAAGAACAGCACTGCAGAAGCCTCAGGTATCTGTCTGCCTTCCCTACACTGAAGGGTCTCCCTCTGCACATCCCAGGCTCTTAAAGAGGCAGACCCACCTCTCTGCACATAGCCTTAACAGCATAGAGGCACCTACTCATGCCATCTAGGGGCAAGTCAGCGACCAAAAAGGCGCCACCACAGCCTGCCCAGTGCCCCAGTGCCATTCTTGATCAACTTAGAGTGCTGATAGCGGACATGGAACAGGCGGGAAACCCGACGGCCTCTCCACCTCCTCCAACTCCGACACAAGCCAGTGACACCACTGTTATCCTAGCGGCTATAGAACAGAGAAAAACCTCCCTATTAGTCCGCATTGATCATCTGACTGAGGAATGTACCTTCATCAGGGCGGACTTGGATAAAATCAGGGGCAGACTTTCTGAGACTGAGTCACGTATCTCTGCCACAGAGGATCTTGCTGCCTGTCATGATGATGCCCTCCTCACACTGCAGCGCACCGTCCAATCCTTGGTGGCAAAATCTGATGATGCCGAAAACCGCCTTCAAAGGAATAATGTCAGGGTCCTGGGTCTCCCAGAGGGGGCGGAGGGGGATCGCCCAGCTGAGTTTGCAGAGGCCTTCTTTAAGACACTTCTTAACCTGACCGAGGTCCCCCCGACATACGTGGTTGAAAGGGCCCACAGGGTCCCGACTGGCCGAAACACCCCTGGGGCCCCGCCAAGACCCTTCCTGGTGAGGTTTCTCAATTACAGAGACTGTGACCGCATCCTCCGTGAGGCCCGCAATCACCCTACCCTTCCCTATGAGCATACGGTAGTGCATCTTTATCCTGACTTCTCTGCGGATCTCCAAAGACGTTGCAAAACCTTCACTGAGGTCAGAAGACGGCTCCGGGAACGGGACATCAAGTACGCCATGCTCTACCCTAGTCGTCTGCGAGTTCAACATGGTGGCTCGGTGAGGTTTTTTTACTCCCCTGCAGAGGCTGATACCTTCCTTGCAGTGAACTTCATGTTTGCTTTACCCTACGATCCTGGCTGTTTTTCTTTTGTTCCACGGATTGCAGATGTGTTTCATAGCTACCTGATTGATTCTGCAGGTTATGACGGGTGGGGCGCCACGGCTCTCCCGCGGAGGGGACGCAGGAGAGGACTCCTCTGCCCAGTTGTCTGCCACTCTTCTTCATCCCATTAACTGACTTATGTTGTTTCCGGTTTTCCAATGGGTCCCTTCTATGGCGGGCAATCAATGTGGCTCACCCCTCTACTTGGGGTCATGTTTTCCCCTGATTCTGCTAGATCCTAGTTAACGGAGCTACAGCAAGACGATTCAACGTACCCTCTTGAGGACACTGTGCATCTATGGATACTTCGGCCCCCCGCCGGATGTGATGTGATACACGTCCCCTCACCCTTGCCTGCTGCTGCAGGCCAGAAACTACCAGGGATCTTCCCTGGAACTCTTCGCCTCAAGTAGGCAATTTTTTGCAGTTTTGGGTATAGACCGGCTTCCGGCCATCCCCGGTGTTTTTGGGAGATGCCGGATGCTGGTAGGAGAAGCACTCAGTGCTTGGGAAGTTATGTTTTCTGTTTTCTACTAGTTGCTCAAGTTTTTGGTTTGAGGTACAAACTATTCCCAGGCTCTCTCCCCTGTTTCGTGAGGGAGATGGGTTATAGTAGAAAGGGCACCTCATGCCTGGGTTGTTTATTTCCTTTCTTTTTGTTTGTTTTAATGGTATGTTTCATGTTTTTCATATGCTATAGTGCTGATATTCAGAGATATGTCCTGACAGGGATTGTGCTGCTCATGATTGGTCTCCAAATTCAAGTATTCTATCCGGTCCTTCTGCTAAGTCCCCACCATGATGGCTGATCTCAGAGATAACTCCTTTTCCTTTCTTTCATGGAACGTAAGAGGTCTAAATTCCAAATTTAAAAGAGCCCTCCTATTTCAATACCTGAAATCACATTCTCCCCAAATAATCCTCCTCCAGGAGACCCTTATGGGCAGCAAAATCCTAACATTAAAAAAGCTGTGGATTCAAAAGGCGATTCACGCCACATACTCCACTTACGCTAGGGGAGTGTCGGTTCTGGTGCACAAGAACTTCCCGTGTGTAATTGAAGAGATATGTACAGACCCCCAGGGTAAGTTTGCCCTGGTGGTATTTACCCTATGGTCTCAAAGATATATTGTGGTGAATATTTATGTTCCTCCGCCTTTCTCCCCTACGGTTTTGTACAAGGTCCTGGAAAGGGTCACTCCCTTTTGCCCTGGAAGGCTGTTGGTCATGGGCGATTTCAATGCCACTATGTCGGCTGATCTTGACAGGCCCACTCCTACCAAATTGCATTGTCCGGGTCTATCCGCTTGGGCCCAAGCAATTGGCTTGGTTGAGATATGGAGATGGAAGCATCCTACTACACGGTCCTACTCCTGCTTCTCGGCATCCCACAAAACTGCCTCGCGGATAGACCTAGCCTTTGCCAACCCGCTGTTGTTGGCGGATGTTCTAGAGGTGACCTATTTGCCCAGTGGACTGTCGGATCATAGCCCTTTGTCAGTGGTTTTTCGCGCCCCTGCCTCCCGTAGCGCAGCTCTGTGGAGGCTGGGGCCGGAATGGATCTCCCATCCAGACCTTGCGGATGAAATGCCTCAATTGTTGAATGAGTTCTGGGAACAAAACTCAGGGTCCGCCCCCACTGACATTACATGGGACGCCTTTAAGGCCTACTCTAGGGGACAATATATTTCTTCCATTGCGGCAATCAGACAAAAACGAGCATCGGAGACTCAGTCCTTGCAGCAGTCGGTACTAGACCATACTGACACTTATAGCGCAGAACTCAACCCCAGGCCACTTTGATCTTTTGGCAGCGGCACAGAGAGAACTAAATCTTCATCTGGTAGAAATCACAAAGCTAGACACCTATAAGAACAGACAACGATTCTTTGAACAGGGAGACAGGAATGGTCGGCTGTTAGCCATGTTGGCTCACCATGATCAGCCACTTACGCTTATCTCCACTATAACCGCCCCGGGCGGGGGGATGGCAACTACCCCTTCGGATATCCAATACAAGTATTTACTGACTTCTATTGAACTTTTTTTACACCTCCAGCCTGCCCTCTGCCTTCCAGCCTGAGGAGCTACGGAATCTGTTGGACCCCTTGGCCCTCGGCTGGTTGTCAGACTCAGAACGGGAGGCTTTAGTGCAACCTTTCACAACATTGGAGGTTCTAAATGCAATACGATCCTTCCCCTCCGGAAAGGCACCAGGCCCTGACGGGCTGCCGATAGATTTTTATAAAGCACACGAAGAGGTGCTGGCGCCGCAGTTGGCATCGCTATTTACAAAATGTCTCTCGGAAGGGAAATTACCGGATTCTATGTATAAACCTCAGAAGGACCCCACTTCCTGTGCTTCCATTGCGCTGCTAAACAATGACTTTAAAATTTTGACCAAACTCCTTGCCATTAGATTATACCCCATGCTACCCTCGGTGGTTGACTCTGATCAAACAGGTTTCATGCCCCGTAGAGCCACTGATGTCAATCTTCGTAGACTCTTCACGAATATCCATGCCCAGCACATTAATGAGGGATCCCGCACTGTTGCCTCCTTAGACATCGAGAAGGCATTTGATACTGTGGAATGGCCCTTCTTATGGGAGACATTGCGTAGAATGGGCTTCCCTTTGCTCTTCATTAAATGGCTTCAGGTGATTTACAAATGTCCCACCTCCTCTGTGCGCCTGGGGGGTCTATTGTCTGGCCCTTTCCGGCTATTCAGGGGCACGAGGCAGGGTTGCCCTCTCTCCCCGGCACTATTTGCCCTTGCAGTGGAACCGGTGGCGGAGGCGCTGCGCACGTCCCCGCACATCAGGGGTCTGCGCATAGGGCTGCTGGAGGAGAGGGTGGCACTATACGATGACGACATGCTCCTTTTTCTCGGGGATGCGGGTCTGTCATTACAGGGTGCGCTGACAGTGCTGAACGATTTTGCGGGGGGTCACGGGATTAAAGGTTAACTGGTCCGAATCGTTACTATTCCCAATTGACCAAGCAGCGAGGACGACATCCCCTTCTGACACTCCCCTTCAGTGGGTAGGCACTTTCAAATACCTGGGTGTAATTGTCTCCCCCCGAGCAACAGACTTTATTTCTCTCAACTTAGACCCAGTGTTGCTGGATATAAAGGTTAAGCTCAAATCGTGGAGTAATTTGCCGCTGTCCTTATGGGGCCGAATTAACCTCATTAAAATGAAGATCGTTCCCAGACTCACTTACCTTTTTCGTCATTCCCCGCAGTGGATTCCAAAATCTTTCTTTAAAAGGCTTAATCAGATCTTTTCTTCCTTCCTCTGGGGTTCCTCCCCACCGAGATATAAACTAAGCACCTTAATGAGACCGCAAACACAAGGGGGTATGGCGTTCCCAGATTGTTTTAAATACTACCTTGCCGCACAACTGGTGACAGTGGCGTAGTGGCTAGATCCGGATGCCTCAAATCCAGCTATAGCCCTGGAGGCGGCAGTGGTAGGTTCATTGGAGGCACTCAAATTGCTGGTTTATAGGGGACCTCGTGCCCCCTACCCCCTGACCCCCTCCATATGCACCACCATACGCGCATGGCGAGCGGGGTTGACGGTGGAGAAATACAGATCTACTGAGATCTCGCCGAACGCTCCGCTTTGGCTGAACCCGAATATACCTCATCTCTACAACATGCCGGATCCATATGTCTGGACCAAGTATGGCATCAAACTTGTATCGCATATAACAGAGAACAATACTTTAATCCCCTTGTCCCGACTCACACAGACTCATAATCTACCGGATCATTATGTTTTTCGGTACCTACAACTGTCACATGCGTTTAATGCCCAATTCCCACATTCCTCCTGCATGGTGGTTCAGTCAGGGTTGGAGAAGACACTTCGCTCCAGATGTGCTGAAAAACCAACATCTCGTCTGTATGAGCATCTGATTTTTGTGTCTCTCCCTCCCATTGATAAGCTCTGGGCTTGTTGGCAAAGAGATATCCCTACGCTGGACAACGATGACTGGGATGATGTCTGGGATTTCCCCTTTAGCTCCCTAGTTTTGTTGCGAGACAGACTTGTACAGTTTAAAATAGTACACAGAGCGTACTTCACACCTCATAGGCTTCATAAAATGAAACCTGAGCTCTCTGAAGAATGCTGGAGGTGTGGGGTCTCCCCGGGAGACTTTACACATATTTTCTGGGCTTGTCCTAAGATCCAGCAATATTGGACTGAAGTGCTAGATTTGATTGGCCTAGTCGCCCTGATTACGGTGCCAATGACGATGGGGGTGTGCCTCTTGGGCCTGATAGACACGCTGGTGCCGACTGTTGCGAGGAGAACTCTGATTGGGTTATTACTCTTTTATGCTCGGAAAAATATAGCTACGCATTGGAAGAAACCCACGATGCCTTCTCTGGCTCGATGGAAGCGTCTTGTAAATGAGAACCTTCCCCTATATAAAGATACATATGAAAATAGAGGGTGCCCGTTGAAATATAACAAAATTTGGCGTACATGGTTAGCGGAACCTACAACGGCTTGATTGTCAGGAGGCGAGGTTACGGAATAGTTATGGATACCTTGCTGTAGAGGGGTACGGTAGCAATGTATACCTGATTGGGGAATAGCTGCTCCTGGTTATGGAGGAGATGTCTGACGCACTGGATATCAGCTGTGTCCCGAGTACGCATATACCTGTAATGCACTGTCCAGATCACATGCTAAAACTGTCATGACTTGTTAAGCACTATCTGTCTGCTGCTTATGTACCTGTCAAGATTTTCATCCATACCCAGGAGATGGATATAATCAATATCCACCTCAAGAATACAGAGGAGGGGATCCTTACTATCAAGAACCATACAGATACCCATACCCACCAAGACCCCCACGTGGAAGACCTAGAGGCTACTATAGAGGTAGACCAGGACCCAACCACACCCCATACCAGGGGGGGGGGAGGAAGAGGGGGGAAAGATACATACCACAGTACACAGAAGTCACCCCAGTCTCCCAAAGAGAGATCCGCAAAAGAGGCAGAAGGAGAAGAGGTAGAAAGAAAAAGGAGAAGAAAAGATTGATGGAGGGCATCTACAACCTGGCAGGTGTAGAACTCTCAGACCAGGAGATAGAGGTTCTGCAAAAAAGGCCTCAAATTTGCTCCCCACAAGGACCTAGATAAGTTTGAAATCTTTATAGATGTCGAGAAACATATTCGTAAATTGAATATTAAAAAACACTTTGCCAAACAGACCCTAAGTACGAGTGACAACATTCTAACCATTCCAGATCCATACTTACATAGTAACCTCAAAAACCAATCAGTATTTAATCCTCAAAAAATCTCAACCATCACATAGAAGTTTTTCGGAAGATGGTCCAGGATGAAATAGGAGAATTATCAATTCAGAAAAAAAGATTGAATAGCACCATCAAGGAAGGCATCAAATCTATTGAAAAAAACAAACAGATAGTGATCAGACCAGCCGATAAAGGCGGAGGCCTTGTCATTCTGGATCGCAAATATTATTATGAAGAGATGCAATCGCAGCTCAGTGAAGGAGACACTTACAAACGATTGAAAGGAGATCCTACCTTTGCATTAAAAGAACAACTCAAATCTTGGGTATTGGAAGGATCTACCTTGAAATTTTGTCTACACAAGAAGCCAGCTATCTAGTACATTGTGCGCCAAAAATCCCTGTACTTTATACTGTTCCAAAGATTCACAAAAATATAGAAAATCCTCCCGGAAGACCAATCGTGAGTGGAATTGGATCACTCTTCTCGAGACTTGGTGAATACTTAGATACCTTTTTCAAGCCATTAGTTACCCAAAGCCCCTCATTCCTAAAAGATAGTAGGGACCTAATAGTGGATGTTCAAAAACTGACAGCGACCAAACAAACAATCATGGCAACAATAGATGTAGAGTCACTGTATACCAATATACAGCATCAAGATGCCATCCAAGCACTAGAATGGGCATTAACGCAAGATGCAAAAATGCCAATAGAACAAATCAATTACCTACTGAAAGGGCTCAAATTGGCAATGAATAATAACTATTTCTGGGCCAACAATTATTACTACACTCAATTAGTAGGTGTAGCCATGGGAGCCTGCTATGCTCCCAGTGTAGCCAATATTGTCCTGAACAAGTGGGAACAAGAGTCGATTTTTCACCAAAGACACTTATCGTTGAAATTCTATAAAAGATACATCGACGACGTGATTGTGTTTTGGGAGGGTCCAGAAATCGATCTTCTCCAATGCATCCTTGCTGCTGGAGTGCCTTGGACTAAGAGGAGACCGGCCACATCCTTGTGCCAGGCATACTTGGAGGAGCAGGCAGATGTCCCCACCCTCCTGTCCTGGAAAGAACAGCACTGCAGAAGCCTCAGGTATCTGTCTGCCTTCCCTACACTGAAGGGTCTCCCTCTGCACATCCCAGGCTCTTAAAGAGGCAGACCCACCTCTCTGCACATAGCCTTAACAGCATAGAGGCACCTACTCATGCCATCTAGGGGCAAGTCAGCGACCAAAAAGGCGCCACCACAGCCTGCCCAGTGCCCCAGTGCCATTCTTGATCAACTTAGAGTGCTGATAGCGGACATGGAACAGGCGGGAAACCCGACGGCCTCTCCACCTCCTCCAACTCCGACACAAGCCAGTGACACCACTGTTATCCTAGCGGCTATAGAACAGAGAAAAACCTCCCTATTAGTACGCATTGATCATCTGACTGAGGAATGTACCTTCATCAGGGCGGACTTGGATAAAATCAGGGGCAGACTTTCTGAGACTGAGTCACGTATCTCTGCCACAGAGGATCTTGCTGCCTGTCATGATGATGCCCTCCTCACACTGCAGCGCACCGTCCAATCCTTGGTGGCAAAATCTGATGATGCCGAAAACCGCCTTCAAAGGAATAATGTCAGGGTCCTGGGTCTCCCAGAGGGGGCGGAGGGGGATCGCCCAGCTGAGTTTGCAGAGGCCTTCTTTAAGACACTTCTTAACCTGACCGAGGTCCCCCCGACATACGTGGTTGAAAGGGCCCACAGGGTCCCGACTGGCCGAAACACCCCTGGGGCCCCGCCAAGACCCTTCCTGGTGAGGTTTCTCAATTACAGAGACTGTGACCGCATCCTCCGTGAGGCCCGCAATCACCCTACCCTTCCCTATGAGCATACGGTAGTGCATCTTTATCCTGACTTCTCTGCGGATCTCCAAAGACGTTGCAAAACCTTCACTGAGGTCAGAAGACGGCTCCGGGAACGGGACATCAAGTACGCCATGCTCTACCCTAGTCGTCTGCGAGTTCAACATGGTGGCTCGGTGAGGTTTTTTGACTCCCCTGCAGAGGCTGATACCTGGCTGTTATCCTTGCAGTGAACTTCATGTTTGCTTTACCCTACGATCCTGGCTGTTTTTCTTTTGTTCCACGGATTGCAGATGTGTTTCATAGCTACCTGATTGATTCTGCAGGTTATGACGGGTGGGGCGCCACGGCTCTCCCGCGGAGGGGACGCAGGAGAGGACTCCTCTGCCCAGTTGTCTGCCACTCTTCTTCATCCCATTAACTGACTTATGTTGTTTCCGGTTTTCCAATGGGTCCCTTCTATGGCGGGCAATCAATGTGGCTCACCCCTCTATTTGGGGTCATGTTTTCCCCTGATTCTGCTAGATCCTAGTTAACGGAGCTACAGCAAGACGATTCAACGTACCCTCTTGAGGACACTGTGCATCTATGGATACTTCGGCCCCCCGCCGGATGTGATGTGATACACGTCCCCTCACCCTTGCCTGCTGCTGCAGGCCAGAAACTACCAGGGATCTTCCCTGGAACTCTTCGCCTCAAGTAGGCAATTTTTTGCAGTTTTGGGTATAGACCGGCTTCCGGCCATCCCCGGTGTTTTTGGGAGATGCCGGATGCTGGTAGGAGAAGCACTCAGTGCTTGGGAAGTTATGTTTTCTGTTTTCTACTAGTTGCTCAAGTTTTTGGTTTGAGGTACAAACTATTCCCAGGCTCTCTCCCCTGTTTCGTGAGGGAGATGGGTTATAGTAGAAAGGGCACCTCATGCCTGGGTTGTTTATTTCCTTTCTTTTTGTTTGTTTTAATGGTATGTTTCATGTTTTTCATATGCTATAGTGCTGATATTCAGAGATATGTCCTGACAGGGATTGTGCTGCTCATGATTGGTCTCCAAATTCAAGTATTCTATCCGGTCCTTCTGCTAAGTCCCCACCATGATGGCTGATCTCAGAGATAACTCCTTTTCCTTTCTTTCATGGAACGTAAGAGGTCTAAATTCCAAATTTAAAAGAGCCCTCCTATTTCAATACCTGAAATCACATTCTCCCCAAATAATCCTCCTCCAGGAGACCCTTATGGGCAGCAAAATCCTAACATTAAAAAAGCTGTGGATTCAAAAGGCGATTCACGCCACATACTCCACTTACGCTAGGGGAGTGTCGGTTCTGGTGCACAAGAACTTCCCGTGTGTAATTGAAGAGATATGTACAGACCCCCAGGGTAAGTTTGCCCTGGTGGTATTTACCCTATGGTCTCAAAGATATATTGTGGTGAATATTTATGTTCCTCCGCCTTTCTCCCCTACGGTTTTGTACAAGGTCCTGGAAAGGGTCACTCCCTTTTGCCCTGGAAGGCTGTTGGTCATGGGCGATTTCAATGCCACTATGTCGGCTGATCTTGACAGGCCCACTCCTACCAAATTGCATTGTCCGGGTCTATCCGCTTGGGCCCAAGCAATTGGCTTGGTTGAGATATGGAGATGGAAGCATCCTACTACACGGTCCTACTCCTGCTTCTCGGCATCCCACAAAACTGCCTCGCGGATAGACCTAGCCTTTGCCAACCCGCTGTTGTTGGCGGATGTTCTAGAGGTGACCTATTTGCCCAGTGGACTGTCGGATCATAGCCCTTTGTCAGTGGTTTTTCGCGCCCCTGCCTCCCGTAGCGCAGCTCTGTGGAGGCTGGGGCCGGAATGGATCTCCCATCCAGACCTTGCGGATGAAATGCCTCAATTGTTGAATGAGTTCTGGGAACAAAACTCAGGGTCCGCCCCCACTGACATTACATGGGACGCCTTTAAGGCCTACTCTAGGGGACAATATATTTCTTCCATTGCGGCAATCAGACAAAAACGAGCATCGGAGACTCAGTCCTTGCAGCAGTCGGTACTAGACCATACTGACACTTATAGCGCAGAACTCAACCCCAGGCCACTTTGATCTTTTGGCAGCGGCACAGAGAGAACTAAATCTTCATCTGGTAGAAATCACAAAGCTAGACACCTATAAGAACAGACAACGATTCTTTGAACAGGGAGACAGGAATGGTCGGCTGTTAGCCATGTTGGCTCACCATGATCAGCCACTTACGCTTATCTCCACTATAACCGCCCCGGGCGGGGGGATGGCAACTACCCCTTCGGATATCCAATACAAGTATTTACTGACTTCTATTGAACTTTTTTTACACCTCCAGCCTGCCCTCTGCCTTCCAGCCTGAGGAGCTACGGAATCTGTTGGACCCCTTGGCCCTCGGCTGGTTGTCAGACTCAGAACGGGAGGCTTTAGTGCAACCTTTCACAACATTGGAGGTTCTAAATGCAATACGATCCTTCCCCTCCGGAAAGGCACCAGGCCCTGACGGGCTGCCGATAGATTTTTATAAAGCACACGAAGAGGTGCTGGCGCCGCAGTTGGCATCGCTATTTACAAAATGTCTCTCGGAAGGGAAATTACCGGATTCTATGTATAAACCTCAGAAGGACCCCACTTCCTGTGCTTCCATTGCGCTGCTAAACAATGACTTTAAAATTTTGACCAAACTCCTTGCCATTAGATTATACCCCATGCTACCCTCGGTGGTTGACTCTGATCAAACAGGTTTCATGCCCCGTAGAGCCACTGATGTCAATCTTCGTAGACTCTTCACGAATATCCATGCCCAGCACATTAATGAGGGATCCCGCACTGTTGCCTCCTTAGACATCGAGAAGGCATTTGATACTGTGGAATGGCCCTTCTTATGGGAGACATTGCGTAGAATGGGCTTCCCTTTGCTCTTCATTAAATGGCTTCAGGTGATTTACAAATGTCCCACCTCCTCTGTGCGCCTGGGGGGTCTATTGTCTGGCCCTTTCCGGCTATTCAGGGGCACGAGGCAGGGTTGCCCTCTCTCCCCGGCACTATTTGCCCTTGCAGTGGAACCGGTGGCGGAGGCGCTGCGCACGTCCCCGCACATCAGGGGTCTGCGCATAGGGCTGCTGGAGGAGAGGGTGGCACTATACGATGACGACATGCTCCTTTTTCTCGGGGATGCGGGTCTGTCATTACAGGGTGCGCTGACAGTGCTGAACGATTTTGCGGGGGGTCACGGGATTAAAGGTTAACTGGTCCGAATCGTTACTATTCCCAATTGACCAAGCAGCGAGGACGACATCCCCTTCTGACACTCCCCTTCAGTGGGTAGGCACTTTCAAATACCTGGGTGTAATTGTCTCCCCCCGAGCAACAGACTTTATTTCTCTCAACTTAGACCCAGTGTTGCTGGATATAAAGGTTAAGCTCAAATCGTGGAGTAATTTGCCGCTGTCCTTATGGGGCCGAATTAACCTCATTAAAATGAAGATCGTTCCCAGACTCACTTACCTTTTTCGTCATTCCCCGCAGTGGATTCCAAAATCTTTCTTTAAAAGGCTTAATCAGATCTTTTCTTCCTTCCTCTGGGGTTCCTCCCCACCGAGATATAAACTAAGCACCTTAATGAGACCGCAAACACAAGGGGGTATGGCGTTCCCAGATTGTTTTAAATACTACCTTGCCGCACAACTGGTGACAGTGGCGTAGTGGCTAGATCCGGATGCCTCAAATCCAGCTATAGCCCTGGAGGCGGCAGTGGTAGGTTCATTGGAGGCACTCAAATTGCTGGTTTATAGGGGACCTCGTGCCCCCTACCCCCTGACCCCCTCCATATGCACCACCATACGCGCATGGCGAGCGGGGTTGACGGTGGAGAAATACAGATCTACTGAGATCTCGCCGAACGCTCCGCTTTGGCTGAACCCGAATATACCTCATCTCTACAACATGCCGGATCCATATGTCTGGACCAAGTATGGCATCAAACTTGTATCGCATATAACAGAGAACAATACTTTAATCCCCTTGTCCCGACTCACACAGACTCATAATCTACCGGATCATTATGTTTTTCGGTACCTACAACTGTCACATGCGTTTAATGCCCAATTCCCACATTCCTCCTGCATGGTGGTTCAGTCAGGGTTGGAGAAGACACTTCGCTCCAGATGTGCTGAAAAACCAACATCTCGTCTGTATGAGCATCTGATTTTTGTGTCTCTCCCTCCCATTGATAAGCTCTGGGCTTGTTGGCAAAGAGATATCCCTACGCTGGACAACGATGACTGGGATGATGTCTGGGATTTCCCCTTTAGCTCCCTAGTTTTGTTGCGAGACAGACTTGTACAGTTTAAAATAGTACACAGAGCGTACTTCACACCTCATAGGCTTCATAAAATGAAACCTGAGCTCTCTGAAGAATGCTGGAGGTGTGGGGTCTCCCCGGGAGACTTTACACATATTTTCTGGGCTTGTCCTAAGATCCAGCAATATTGGACTGAAGTGCTAGATTTGATTGGCCTAGTCGCCCTGATTACGGTGCCAATGACGATGGGGGTGTGCCTCTTGGGCCTGATAGACACGCTGGTGCCGACTGTTGCGAGGAGAACTCTGATTGGGTTATTACTCTTTTATGCTCGGAAAAATATAGCTACGCATTGGAAGAAACCCACGATGCCTTCTCTGGCTCGATGGAAGCGTCTTGTAAATGAGAACCTTCCCCTATATAAAGATACATATGAAAATAGAGGGTGCCCGTTGAAATATAACAAAATTTGGCGTACATGGTTAGCGGAACCTACAACGGCTTGATTGTCAGGAGGCGAGGTTACGGAATAGTTATGGATACCTTGCTGTAGAGGGGTACGGTAGCAATGTATACCTGATTGGGGAATAGCTGCTCCTGGTTATGGAGGAGATGTCTGACGCACTGGATATCAGCTGTGTCCCGAGTACGCATATACCTGTAATGCACTGTCCAGATCACATGCTAAAACTGTCATGACTTGTTAAGCACTATCTGTCTGCTGCTTATGTACCTGTCAAGATTTTCATCCATACCCAGGAGATGGATATAATCAATATCCACCTCAAGAATACAGAGGAGGGGATCCTTACTATCAAGAACCATACAGATACCCATACCCACCAAGACCCCCACGTGGAAGACCTAGAGGCTACTATAGAGGTAGACCAGGACCCAACCACACCCCATACCAGGGGGGGGGGGAGGAAGAGGGGGGAAAGATACATACCACAGTACACAGAAGTCACCCCAGTCTCCCAAAGAGAGATCCGCAAAAGAGGCAGAAGGAGAAGAGGTAGAAAGAAAAAGGAGAAGAAAAGATTGATGGAGGGCATCTACAACCTGGCAGGTGTAGAACTCTCAGACCAGGAGATAGAGGTTGTGCAAAAAAGGCCTCAAATTTGCTCCCCACAAGGACCTAGATAAGTTTGAAATCTTTATAGATGTCGAGAAACATATTCGTAAATTGAATATTAAAAAACACTTTGCCAAACAGACCCTAAGTACGAGTGACAACATTCTAACCATTCCAGATCCATACTTACATAGTAACCTCAAAAACCAATCAGTATTTAATCCTCAAAAAATCTCAACCATCACATAGAAGTTTTTCGGAAGATGGTCCAGGATGAAATAGGAGAATTATCAATTCAGAAAAAAAGATTGAATAGCACCATCAAGGAAGGCATCAAATCTATTGAAAAAAACAAACAGATAGTGATCAGACCAGCCGATAAAGGCGGAGGCCTTGTCATTCTGGATCGCAAATATTATTATGAAGAGATGCAATCGCAGCTCAGTGAAGGAGACACTTACAAACGATTGAAAGGAGATCCTACCTTTGCATTAAAAGAACAACTCAAATCTTGGGTATTGGAAGGATCTACCTTGAAATTTTGTCTACACAAGAAGCCAGCTATCTAGTACATTGTGCGCCAAAAATCCCTGTACTTTATACTGTTCCAAAGATTCACAAAAATATAGAAAATCCTCCCGGAAGACCAATCGTGAGTGGAATTGGATCACTCTTCTCGAGACTTGGTGAATACTTAGATACCTTTTTCAAGCCATTAGTTACCCAAAGCCCCTCATTCCTAAAAGATAGTAGGGACCTAATAGTGGATGTTCAAAAACTGACAGCGACCAAACAAACAATCATGGCAACAATAGATGTAGAGTCACTGTATACCAATATACAGCATCAAGATGCCATCCAAGCACTAGAATGGGCATTAACGCAAGATGCAAAAATGCCAATAGAACAAATCAATTACCTACTGAAAGGGCTCAAATTGGCAATGAATAATAACTATTTCTGGGCCAACAATTATTACTACACTCAATTAGTAGGTGTAGCCATGGGAGCCTGCTATGCTCCCAGTGTAGCCAATATTGTCCTGAACAAGTGGGAACAAGAGTCGATTTTTCACCAAAGACACTTATCGTTGAAATTCTATAAAAGATACATCGACGACGTGATTGTGTTTTGGGAGGGTCCAGAAATCGATCTTCTCCAATTCATTTCCACCATGAACCACAATAAATATGGACTCAAATTCGCAGCAGAAATCAGTATGACATCCGTGAACTATCTAGATCTAACTATCAGAAAAAGTAGAGAAAGTTTTGAAACATTAACTTTCTTTAAACCCACAGACCGAAATGGATTCGTTCCAACATCCAGTTGCCACCATCCACGTTGGCTAAATGGCATACCCAAAGGACAATTTATGAGGTTAAAAAGGAATTGTGCGTTAGAGGAGGACTACCAATCACAAGCAGATCAGCTAACGGGTAAATTTATAGAAAAAGGATATCCAGAAGAGGCACTAAACAAAGCCAAAAGAGAAGTAGCTATAATGGATAGACAATCCCTTCTAGCTATTAAACCAAAAAAAGACCAACAAAGAGAAACAGCATTAATTACGGGATTCAATAGACAATATAAAGAAATAGAGGCCATATACAAAAAACATTGGCCAATCTTGGTAAAAGATCAAGACCTTCAAACCTCCATTTCACAAACACCTAAATTCATCTATAGGCGAGCCCCTGGATTGAGAAACAAAATTGCATACAATGTACCAGATCCACCAGAAAAACCACTCACGTTTCTGGATATTCCAGGGTTCCATTATTGCAATAGGTGCAAAGCATGCAAAACCACTCGTAAATCAGGAACATCCAAGAAGCGTATAAAATGTAAATCAGAGACTACTAATGCAGAATTTCAAATTAAACCATTCATCACATGTAACTCAGACCATGTCACATATGTTCTTGAATGCACATGTCACCTGCAGTATGTAGGGAGAACTACTCGTAAATTAAAGCGGTAGTTCACCCTTTTATTTACCTCTCTTGTAGCCTTACTGTCTCCCAGAGAGCATTACTAAACAGTGGTTTTTTTTTTTTTTTTTCTAAAGGCTTACCTTTATCTTTTCTCTAATGTGGCCTGTCACTCACCTCTCCCCGCGGATTATTGGGCGTGCCTTCCTTATCCCCCGATGCGCAGAGCCTCCTGGGAATTCGATGTGATGTTCCCAGGAGACGATCTCTCTTAAAATCCCGCGATATTACCGCGGTCACGTGACTCGGCAAGCGGGTCATGTGACTCGGCAAGCGGGTCATATTGACGCCGGCCGTTGCCATGGTAACTGTGCTGTGTTGACGGCGCCGTTCGCCGTCAACACAGCACATCAAAGGACATGCGCGGGATACAGCGGTGCATGCTGGGACGCATTCACCGCCGTATCCCGGAAATGTTTAGGACTGGGCTTCAACGTGCCCAGCGTGCCAGGGATCAAGATGAAAACTGCCTGAAGACAAAAATAAAACTTATAGTTTGGCAGTAGAATCGCATCCTGGGGGCGAATAATTCGGGACACACGGGCTGCTATTGAATTAAGGTAAGAGGAGCCTAAAACTTTTAAAAAAAAAAAAACAAAATCGAGTGAAAGACCGCTTTAAGGATCAGGATAAATGAACATCTAGCCAATATTCAAAATAAATTTCCCAATCATAGTGTATCTCGACACTTTTTAGAAAAACATCAAAGTGATCCCACCCAGTGCACTTTCTATGGTATAGACAAAATATCCAGACATTGGAGAGGGACCCACATGAAACAAAGTGTGTCCCAAAATGAAACAATGTGGATCCATAGAATCAAAACCATGCATCCCTTAGGAATGAATGTCGAATTAGATCTGAATTGTTTTTTGGCAAATGACTAGCCCACTACGACAAGCAATCTTCGACAGTAACTCATTGCCATCAAAAATTCATAGTTGATTATAGAGATGTGTTTTTGAGAATCTATTGGCCCTCTCCACTCTATGTGTACAAACATACATCAATCTAACAATTCCTAATATAATGATGGCCAAACAACTATTCCCACTTTCTACCCATTTAATATGGTTATATATATATCTTTTATATATATATATATGGTGGCATTCTATTTTGTGACCAGTAGAGGTCACCTCAATGATTACATAGACTTCTATGGTCAATTTTAATTGTAATCCTACCTTTTATTTTATTTTTATATTTTAAAAGTATTTTTATTTTTAATTAATCTGTATTGTTTGCCAACTTTCTATTCTAATTTTAATAGTGTGCTCATAAATAAGCATGAAACCTCTTTTTTTCGAGTATGTAATAGGCTGGCTGGCAGTATGTACGTGCAGCAGGGTGACCCTGGGACTGCCAGCGTGAGCGTGCTCTATCCCAGATACACAACAGCGGGCTCTACTTACCCCAGCCTACAAATACCACAATCCCTAGCGGCCAGACACGCCCCCCTGATGACGTACCTGTGTACGAAACATATGTCGGCGGCGACATCTGGCTCCCTCTACTCGTAACAGACCACCCAGTGTCCCCTACTCTGGCATCCAGCCGTACCTAGCGTTTGATGAGATCCTTGAACGGAGAGCTTTTGCTACGCTACAAGTCCCAGTGCCAGGCAGGCACCCGCCATAGTAAGAGGCCATTTGGCTGTATATGTTAGTTATATTTTTTAAATAAAAGGTAATACACTATGATTTTCTCTGTATCTGTTTCCACCATCCTGTGAGCATTTCAGTTGCATCTATGGTCCCATCGTGATCCAGCTACGCCCGCAGTGTGAACAGGCACTTATCCTGTCCTGCTTCTCTGACCTTCTTTTAACTAAGAGGTCTCACCGTCTGGTAAGAGCATAGCATCCCCTTAGCACTTTGGGTGGAGCACAGTATGCAGTGGTAAAGGAATCAGACGCATCCACGAATCAAACTTCACAATAATTAGTCACCAATTTATTTTGAAGCTTTCATGGGACTTTTCTCAAATATTTTTTCACTGTGACCATTATTGCACTTTATTTTCACAAATACTTATATATGTAATAATTTTGGTTTTGGTTTGGTATTTAATTATGTTATACACTTGTGTTGTTTATAAGTACCCACTCACTTAATTGATGTTGCACTCCAAATTACTCACAGGTGTAAAACCCAATAGACTTACTAGCGCCCTCTATATCTTTTTATTTCCAATTTTTGCAGCAAATCGCTGCACCACTGAGGAGCAGCTTAATTATTTAATCTAATTTGCACGGATTAATAATTCACAAATCTTTTTGTTTTTAAGCTTTAGGTAGCTTCACTATTTTACTGGCGCGGAATTTATTATTTTTTCAACAAGCAGAAAAGACTTGTTTGGACTAAAGAACACAAGGAATGGACATTAGACCAGTGGAAATCTGTGCTTTGGTCTGATGAGTCCAAACTTGAGATCTTTGGTTCCAACCACCGTGTCTTTGTGCGACGCAGAAAAGGTGAACGGATGGACTCTACATGCCTGGTTCCCACCGTGAAGCATGGAGGAGGTGTGATGGTGTGGGGGTGCTTTGCTGGTGACACTGTTGGGGATTTATTCAAAATTTAAGGCATACTGAACCAGCATGGCTACCACAGCATCTTGCAGCGGCATGCTATTCCATCCGGTTTGCGTTTAGTTGGACCATCATTTATTTTTCAACAGGACAATGACCCCAAACACACCTCCAGGCTGTGTAAGGGCTATTTGACCAAGAAGGAGAGTGATGGGGTGCTGCGCCAGATGACCTGGCCTCCACAGTCACCGGACCTGAACCCAATCGAGATGGTTTGGGGTAAGCTGGACCGCAGAGTGAAGGCAAAAGGGTCAACAAGTGCTAAGCATCTCTGGGAACTCCTTTAAGACAGTTGGAAGACCATTTCAGGTGACTAACTCTTGAAGCTCATCAAGAGAATGCCAAGAGTGTGCAAGCAGTAATCAAAGCAAAAGGTGGTTACTTTGAAGAACCTAGAATATGACATATTTTCAGTTGTTTCACACTTTTTTGTTATGTATATAATTCCACATGTGTTAATTCATAGTTTTAAA
Organism: Rana kukunoris; assembly: GCA_029574335.1. Taxonomy (NCBI): domain Eukaryota; kingdom Metazoa; phylum Chordata; class Amphibia; order Anura; family Ranidae; genus Rana; species Rana kukunoris. The sequence goes on from CM056059.1 coordinate 59,436,426, forward strand.
GCCTTCAGTGTGAATCTACAATTTTCATAGTCATGAAAATAAAGAAATCTCTTGGAATGAGAAGGTGTGTCCAAACTTTTGGTCTGTACTGTATATGTTTAGCCTTAGTTGCTTTTAAAGGAAACCTGTAAGCAGAGAGATATGTAGGAAGCCATTAAAGACCCCTTTTTGAAAATGTTTGTTTTAAAAATAGAGAGCCATTCACATTCTCATACTACCGCATCCAATTCACAATAGTGTGAACCTGGCCTAAATCAAATGATTGTAGTCCTGCTTTATGGAGTCCTGCAAGAGTCAGCTTGCATTAAAAGATAATAGAACCAAACCAATTGGATTGGTCCAGAAATACACTTTTTTTATTTTATACAATATTACAAGAAATATTACATAAAAGATACCAAGAAGCCAGTGACAAAGGCGCCAGAGACAACGAAACCAGCATAAGTGAATCACTCAGACAGATCATGGATTGCTATGCTCTTAAAATAATATTTAGAAAGGCCTTTAAGGTATAATGATATGACTTAAAGTGGTTGTAAAATCCAGTCATGAAATTTGAACAAAGCACATACTGTATATCTGCAGTGTTTACTCTCTCCAAAGCTCGAAGTGTGGTTTCTCTCTCTGGTACTCTGTTCCTCTGTTATCAGCATGAGTCAGTTCTCAGAAGTCCTCCCGATACATGAGATGAATTTGTGACCGGGAGAGAGATAAACACACAGCTTGTCTATTCAGAATACAGGAGAGAGAGGTATAGTAGGTGTGGTGCTGTTCAATTGATTATAACTCTCCTAATGAAAATGTGGTGGTGGCAACATGTGTAAGTATGATACCCAAAATTTTATGTGAAAAATAAAATTAATTAATATGCCGTAAACATATGAATAAACAATGAATGAATAAATTCAATAAATGTTTTAAAACCTAGTTAAATATTAAAAAAAGTCCAAAAAAGTGCTTGTGCTAGTGAAAAGTGGTACATAAACAATAAATGAATGCGTTCAGTAAATAGAGTCCTATTTGGATATTCAAAACAAGTTCAAAAAGTGCTTGTACTGGTGAAGAGTAATCACTGATCGTATTCCCTCTTCGTAAAGTGATCACAGCATGTGTGGCTTATCCGTGCTCCTAATGTGTCCGCACTCACCAGAATTTCCTTCCCCACTTGGGGTGTGTAGCATTCACAGTATGTGCCACTGTGTAGCAACCTGTAAGATGTCCAGTCCAGGGTGTCTTGGTGGCAATCCAATTAGTTACTATTTAGAGGAGAGATGGACCCCAATAGTGTAATACTGATAAAACTTTTTATTTAACTAAAAATCATGTGAAAACATGCTCCCATTTAGCATAAATATTAAAAGCATATACTACTGACACTGACACTGACACTAATGCCGCTGACCAGAAGTGATGCAAGGACACCCGTTGACTCCCTCCCTGTGCGTTTCGTCACTCTGTTGTCAGAGTGACGAAACGCATAGGGAGGCTTCAACGTGCGTCCTTGCATCACTTCTGGTCAGACAAGGTAGAGAAGCCTAAAACCATGAACATTCTAGTTAGTGAAATACTGTTTGTGACAGACACAAATCTGAACTCATTGTTGCCTCTGGTTCAAAGTTACAATGATTACACAATGGCAGAAAATCCAGCTGGACAAAAGGGTTTAGACAGCCTTAATAGTTTACTGGGTTTGCAGCTCAATTCCCCAGGATGCACCGGAATATCATTTGCTGGACTTTAAACACCAAGCCTAAAAATGCAGGCTATTAAGCAGGTAGAAATATTCCACAATGGCATACCTGTGTAACCCACCCCACGTAGGAGACGCTGGTGAATAGGAATCCCCCATCCTGCACAGCCAGGCACACCAAATCTTCACAGTATCTGAGTCACAAAACTGTGCAGTGCTTGTTTTTATGTTTTATTGAGAGGATAAAACCTGGATAGGGAATAGGGAAATTATGGGATGCCCACTTGACTTGGAAAGATTTAAAAGAAAGAAAGTCACCAAGCGCACAACAATGCTGGGTCTGCCCAGTTACTTCCAAAAAATTACTTGGAACAACTTCTTCAGGGGCAAGTTCTCTATATACACTCCTCTGTCTTCTGTCAGCACCACCTCTTCAGGCACTGCCAGCATGCCTGGCTGCAGCTGCCTCTCTCACTAGCCCACCTAGCTACTTTCCACAGTCCTCCCAGACTGTCACACTCACCAGCCACCTGGCTGACTTCTCCTGGACATGTTAGCTGGCTCCTGCTGTCCTCACTCTTACTCAATCTCGCGCCAGTGCCTCCTGGACAGGACTCCTCCATGTGATGTAGCCAAGCCCCAGGCCTGAGGTCACACCCCCTCCACACTAGGGTGTTACCCCCAAGGGCTACTGACAGCCTACTCAGCACTCTGTCCCCAGCTTCCACCCGACTGCCCCCTCCTGGCATGACTAATTTAAGAGGTATTTAAGAGGTACCCTCCCCCTGCCAGCCCATTTTGCCAGGGATTGGCTGGGGCCTTCATCAATACTCCAGGCAGCTCCTCCTAACCTCCCTCCCATTCCTCTGGAAGCTTCTTCAGGGTTCCAGCAAATAAGGGGAGGTACTAGAGGTGCTGCATGATGAGTCACCCAGCCTCCCTGAGTCACTCACACTGACCCAGACCCTATAACTCAAAACAGATAACCTGTAGACATTTTTAAATGCCGCCTATGGATATGTAGCGCCCTGCTCCTGATGAAAAGGCGCTATGTTCAAATTTAGAGGGTGTCTGAGCTGATAATTAGCTCAGACTTTGTCAATTAAGGCTAACTCATTTTACATTTTTAAAGGGGCTAAATATAATAAAAGATAAGAATTTGTATTCATATTATGCTTATGCTTCATATTGTCATTTTTCTCGCTTTGACTGTAGCAAAATCTTCTACTATGGCGTCTACATTAAAGGGGTTGTAAAGGTTCGTTTTTTATTTTCCGTTAAGCTAGTGTATTGTTGGTTCACTTACCTTTTCCTTCGATTTCCCTTCTAAATGTTTATTTTCTTTGTCTGAATTTCTCACTTCCTGTTTCTCCTCATTAAACTTCACACCATCATGCGTTTGCTAAAGCTGCGTTCACAAGACGCTAAGGTCACTGGTAAGGTTAAATGTTTTGATGTTTGGATAGGTATCAGCCAGAGAGTACTCTTATATACACTTTAACCACTTGCCTACTGGGCACATACACCCCCTTCCTGCCCAGACAAAATTTTAGCTTCCGGCACTGCGTCGCTTTAACTGACAATTGCGCGGTCATGCGACGTGGCTCCCAAACAAAATTGATGTCCTTTTTTTTCCCACAAATAGAGCTTTCTTTTGGTGGAATTTAATCGCCTGTGCGGTTTTTATTTTTTGCGCTATAAACAAAAAAAGAGCGACAATTTTGAAAAAAGACACAATATTTTTTTGCTTTTTGCTATAATAAAAATCCCATTTAAAAAAAAAAAAAAACATTTTTTATCTCAGTTTAGGCCGATACGTATTCTTCTACATATTTTTGGTAAAAATAAATAAAAAATAACCGTATAGTGACTGGTTTGCGCAAAAGTTATATTGCCTACAAAATAGGGGACATAATTATGTTTTTTTTTATTTATTTTTTTACTAGGAATGGCGGCGATCTGCGATTTTTTTCGGGACTGGGACATTATAGCGGACACATCGGACACTTTTGACACATTTTTGGGACCATTTACATTTATACAGTGAACAATGCTATAAATATGCATTGATAACTGTATAAATGTAACTGGCAGGGAAGGGGTTAACCACTAGGGGGCGGGGAAGTGGTTAAATGTTTCTTCTAGTTTGTGTTCTAACTGTGGGGGGAGGGGGGGTGACTGGGGAGGTGACCGATTGTGTCCCTATGTACAAGGGACACAATCGGTCTCCTCTCTCCCTGACGGGGACGTGGAGCTCTGTGTTTACACACAGAGCTCCACGTCCCAGCTCAGTTACTCAGCAATCGCGTGTGCCCGGCGGCCATCGCGGCCGCCGGGCACACGCACAGGGTTCTCAGTAATGCGACGGGTGCGCGCGCGCCCCTAGCAGCTTTCTGTGACTGCACGTCATTTGACGTGCAGTCAGGACAATAGAGTTACCCGCCCGCCGTCATTTGACGGTGGGCGGGTATCAAGTGGTTAATAAATCCATGGGAGTTGCTGACTCTAATTCCTTGACCAGATTCAGAAACAAGCTCCACAATGTCTGATGAGTAGCGAAGACCAAAGTCAGTGGCATGTCTTTTCAGCTCACTGAAACTCAAATTCTCCAAGTTATTACCACACAAAAGGGAAAATTCTGAAGATATAGCTGACATGGCCTCATATTGTGACTTTGTTTCGGTTTAAATTCTGTCATAAACTGTATTTATTTCTCTTCTAAAGCTCTGTCCAGGGGAAACACGGGGTCTTTGTCAGAAGCACTGTCATGAAACAAGTTCACTTTCTTTACCCTCACGTTAGAAAAGTCGCCTTCTAATTCCATTTCTGAGGATTTCTCTTTGGCAAACGTTATGCCTGGTTCTGTTCCATCATCTCGCATTTTCTGCAATGATTCTGTGAGACCCGTCAACATTTTGTTTGCAACATCAAGAGAAATAGCCTTTCTTTGAAGAGACTGGTTGACCTTGTCAATTGTCACAAGTATTCTTTCCCATGTGTGAAGAAGGTAGAGAAATCTGAAGTCTATTTGTCTCATCAAAGTTTGTGCTCCAAAAGCTGTTTCCTCATTATAAAATTGTGCGATCTGTCATGTCATTCAGTACGTAAAAAAAAAGATTTTACAGACTTTTTAGGGTGCTAATTGCTCTCTGTTTGGATGACCACCTCGTATCACTATGGCCTTTTAAACTAACTTCAAGTTTCTGCATTAAAACTTTCCATCTTCCTGTGGAACCACTGGGAAATTTGAAGATTTGCTGTACAGTTCCAAAGAATGTTAACATCATCGGTGAAATACTTGCAGCATGTGAACCAACAAGATTTAAACTGTGGGCAGCACAGGGTATATATCTTGTCAATTCATTGACCTGAGATACTCTTGTTGTACTCCGCTATATTTTCCAGCCATGCTGCTTCCGTATGCTTGACCATGGCAGTCATCGATTTTCAGACCGTCTGCCTGCAGTTTTAATAAATAGTAATTGAAAGGCCCTTTCCTGTTTTTTCATCTGTATTAATAAAATCAAAGAAACTTTCCTCAATTTGACAAAGGCCATCCGAGAGGTCTACAACCCATATACCTTGACTCACGTGCTCCATCCGAGCACTATCTGGTGTGCAGTCAAAGATGATAGAAAAATATTTTGCTGCTTTAATTTTTTTCAGTATCTCCTCTTTTACTTTTCTGGCTATTAACACAATTAACTAATTTAGAATTTTTGGTGAAAAATAACTCACAGCGTGTTTACTTTCTTTCACGTAGGTCATGTGAGCTGCTAGCTGAGGGTGATAATGGCTTAACAATTCCAAGGTACTGAGGAATATATTAAATTAACTGATTGGTGTGCTATGTGTTCCTATAGGGATCATATGTCAGCTCACTAAGTGATCAAACTGCGTATTTCACAAACACAGATGTCAATATGTAATTATAACACTCTCTAAAATGTAAAATGCTTTTGCCGCAGATACCTGTCCCTCTCCACTGCCTTCTAGTTTTCAGGGACTCCATTCTCACCTGGTGATTGCTTGTAAGTCACATGCAAATGCTCTGCTTTGGTGGGTACTTTTGTATCGGAATGTGGAGGGGCCGGGATGCCCACCTGGGATTCCTCAGGGTTTCTTCTCTTTGATGGAAGAATAGGGTTTAAATTGACCTATACCCATACATATCGATCTGCAACAACAATACCTCTGAAGAAGACCTGTTTAAGGGTTGAAACGCGTTAGGAATTGCTACATGCTTATATTAATATATGCTAAGCTGTATGACAATTTGTTGTGTTTTGCTACCTTATGTATGAAAATTTTAAGATTTTGTAATATCACAACTTCTATCTTAAATATTTAAATTCTTCGCACCTGTTGTTTTTATAATAAAATGTCCTTTCCTACAAACATTGTCTCTAAACCCATTAATTAGGGTTGTCCCGATACCACTTTTTTAGGAACGAGTACAAGTACCGATCCTTTTTTTCAATTAGTCGCCGATACCGAATACTGATACTTTTTTTAAATGTGTCCCCAAAGGCAGCCATGTCCCCCACATATGCAGCCATGTCCCTCCAGCCATGTTCCCCACATATGCAGCCATGTCCCTCCAGCCATGTCCCCCACATATGCAGCCATGTCCCTCCAGCCATGTCCCCCACATATGCAGCCATGTCCCTCCAGCCATGTCCCCCACATATGCAGCCATGTCCCCCACATATGCAGCCATGTCCCTCCAGCCATGTCCCCCACATATTGCAGCCATGTCCCCCCACATATTGCAGCCATGTCCCCCCACATATTGCAGCCATGTCCCCCCACATATTGCAGCCATGTCCCCACATATACAGCCATGTCCCCCACATATACAGACATGTCCCCCACATATACAGCCATGTCCTCCATATATACAGCCATGTCCTCCATATACAGCCATGTCCCTCACATACAGCCATGTCCCTCACATACAGCATGGGTTACATGTGGAGATGTTGGCAGTAAAACGCATTAAGTATCAAGTGGGCTTAGAAATAAAAGAAGACCAGACTCCCGGTTTCATCATGGCGCCGCGTCCCCTCCTTAGTACTCCGTGTCACTTACAGATGTCAGCACTTACAATTCCCAACACGACGAGGAGTTATTACCCCCTACCAGATGATGATGATGATGCTGCCATTAACAAAGCCGCCGCCGCCGCCAACATCACACGCACCTTTAGTTTTTCAATAGCGGTTTACCGGTTTGGCGGCGGGGGGGGGGGGGGCGACGGCGGGGGGGGAGGGAGTATTCTATTTGGGTATCGGGGGTATTCCCGCAAAAACTCGGAATCGGTCTCGGTATCGGGACAACCGTACCATTAATTGAGCTGCCCAAAAGCCCCATTGGGGGAAATTTCCTTATTATCTACTTCCAGGGTGAACAGCACAGTCTCTCTGCAGATGTGTCTTTCTTTTTTATATACAAGGTACTGAGGAATTTACCGCATTCAGGCTCCCCTGCTATTCCCTTTAAGTTGCTTCCACGAAATGCCAAATTGTTTATGGCACAAAACAAAATAATGTCAACAACAAGTTTTAAAATATTGCGCCATTTCTCCTCCTTTTCTTTTTGAAGTCTGCTTTGTATTTCAGCATCCACAGTTTGACCAATTTTTTATATATTTTCAAAATCTTTACACGTCATGTGGCAATCTCTGTGATGGGATGAGTTTTCATGAATTTGAAGAGAGGGATTTAAGTGTTTCCAATCCTGAAAGTCAGAAAAAAAACTATGAGTTTTGGGCTCTTGGGAAAAAGTAGACATGGAAAACAAAAAAAGAGCATCTTTAGATTGGCTGTAAATCATCCATTGCCTTCTGACACTTTCCCCGTTTTTAAGAATCTTACAAAAACCATTTGGCGTCAAGATGTCTTCCATCATTTGAGGTTGGAAATGTACCGGTAAATTTGGATATATTGACAGTTTCAGGGCCATGATCAACAACAAGCTGTGTACGTGTATCAGAGATCTTAGGTATTGCCATCCACTTGGCTGGATCTTCATACGTAATTACTTTTAGTTGGTTTACTTGGTTACAGTTGCCATTTGAATCTTGTTCTTTGTCATTCACACCTGTTACAGACTCACTGCTCTTTGTCTTTGTAGATGTGCATGAAGAAGAAGCTACAGCGAAGTCTTCAACCTGTGGGATCACCGAATCATATTAATTTCCTATAGGTTCTGTAAAGAAAATTTCAGCTTCATGGCTCTGACTGTTGCTTGCTTCTTTTTCTGTTAAAGGATATTGATCACCCAGTCTGCATTTGTATTACAACCACTAGCATATCCCTCATTGTTTGGGTGCAGCCAGTTATTAAGACCTCCAGATAAAGAAGCAAACATTTTTTCTCTTTCTCTTTTCAGCTATCTAAATGCACTACCAAATGGCTTTTTAGGTCCCATGTTGCAGGCGCTGTTTTGCCCCTCGACTTCAAAAATGTACAGGAAACACCTCTGCAAACAGTCAAATTACCAATCTATGTTAAATGGGCACAAAAAAAAAAAAAAAAATATGTTTATTTGAAATATTCCACCAAGTGTATTATTTTATTAAATGATTGCTATTAAAATTACTTAAACTTGATGCAATCTTTACATTAAAAATACCATTCAACAGCACTCACCTGTCTACTTTGTACACGGTATTGGGCACCCCTGATTTTACCTGGGTCATTAAACAACTCCCCAATCACTTCGTAAAAAGTACAGGAAACACTTCTGCAGGCTTTACTTGTAGCACGAAAATACTAGGTAAGGCAAAATGCTTTTTTGAATGCATAGATAACACACAAAACCATCATTAACCACTTGCGGCCCCGCATATCGTCAATTGACGGCAACTTAGGGGATCTGAATATCCAAGCTGCCGTCAATTGACGGCATCGTTTTCTCCGGCCACGGGGGGGCGCGCGTGCGCCGATGGCGGCGCGCGCACCCGGCGCGTCCCCGCAATGCCGATGCGCGTGCCTGGCGGTCGCGATGTCCGCCAGGTACCCGCTGATCGGCAGTTTTAGAGCAGGGACGTGAAGCTCTGTGTGTAAACACAGAGCTCCACGTCCTGTCAGTGAGAGGAGACAGATGCTGTTTCTCTTGTACATAGGGACACAGCATCGGTCACCTCCCCCAGTCACCCCCCTCCCCCCACACAGTTAGAACACACCCAGGACTCACATTTAACCCCTTCCTCACCCCCTAGTGTTAACCCCTTCACTGCCAGTCACATTTATACAGTAATTAGTGCGTTTTTATAGCACTGATCGCTGTATAAATGTGAATGGTCCCAAAAATGTGTCAAAAGTGTCCGATGTGTCCGTCGCAATATCGCAGTCCTGACAAAATTCGCAGATCGCCGTATTACTAGTAAAAAAAAAAAAAAAAAAGTCGTCAGAATTCTATCCCTTATTTCCTAGCCACTATAACCTTTGCGCAAACCAATAACTATACGCTTATTGCGATTGTTTTTTTTTACCAAAAATATGTAGAATACATATCGGCCTAAACTGAGAAAAAAAAAATATTTTTTTTTTTAAAAATTGGATTTTAATTATAGCAAAAAATATTCTGTTTTTTTTTCAAAATTGTCGCGCTTTTTTGTTTATAGCGCAAAAAAAAAACCGCAGAGGCGATCAAATACCACCAAAAGAAAGCTCTATTTGTGGGGAAAAAAAGGACGTCAATTTTGTTTGTAAGGCACATCGCACGACCGCGCAATTTTAATTTAACGCGACGCAGTGCTGAAAGCTGAAATTTCGCCTGGGCAGGAAGGGGGTATATGTGCCCAGTAAGCAAGTGGTTAAAGAGGAAGTAAACCCTCTGCAAAAAATAAAACACCCTGCAAGACAAAGGCATAATGAGCATTATGAATTACTTACCTGAGATAGAAGCCCCCACATCGGTCCTCGTTCCCCTCCTCCGTCGCCGCCATCTCTCCCATAGTGACTTCTGGGTATCGCGGCTCCGGCGCTGTGATTTGCGGGAGCCGCCAGTCATGGCACAATGCCGTTTCTAAAGTGTGCCTGTGTCGTTGTCTACATCGGCACAAGTCTCAAGTGTAAATATCTCCTAAACCGAGGAGGTTTAGGAGATTCTTGCACCTACAGGTAAGCCTTAATCTATGCTTACCTGTAGGTAAAAGTGGTCTGTAAGAGTTTACAACCACTTTAAGAGTGACAACTCACATCATTAAATAAAGCTTAGTACTGTTTAAACTAATGCTAAAGCACCACATGGTGTAATATTGTCATACAGGACAGCAGCACCCAATATTTTACTAATTCCCCTAGACTAATAGTAAGGGCCAGATTCTCTAAGAAATTTGCCGGCGTAGCGTAAGCCATTTACACTACGCCGCCACATCGTACTAGAGCAAGTGCCGTATTCCCTAAGCATTTGCTCCGTCATTTGCGTTGGCGTAGCGAAAATGGCCCAGCGTAAGCCCGCGTAATTCAAATGAGGCGGCTTGTATTTAAATGAAGCGTGCCCCCGCGTCGAACAAACTGCGCATGCGCCGGCCGGGGAAAAAGCCCAGTGCGCATGCTCCAGCTCACGTCGGAAAGCGTAGTTGAAACCGGCGTCAAAACGACGTGAGCGTCATTTACGCAACTCCCTATTCGCGAACGAGTTAGTAAAACGACGTAAGCGACGGAAAAAGCCGACGCTGACCCAACGCCATACTTAACATGGCATCCGACGGCACCCGACGGCATCCGATGGAACTTCGTAAGGTTACTCCACATAGAAGCTGGGGTAACCTTACGTGGACGAAAACGACGTACGCGACGACGGGGCGGCGTAAAAGCGATCGGGAATCGGCGTACTAGCCTCATTTGCATGTGCAAATGAGAAAACAACGTAAAGGCCACCTAGTGGCCGGAGTTGTCATTACACCTACGATCCGCAAGTGTAATGGTTTTACACTTGTCGGATGTTGCAGCGTATCTATGCAAAAGTGATGCTAAGCATCACGCGCATAGATACGAGGCAAAAAAAAAACGGCGATACGACGGGGTATCTGAGATACTCCGTCGTATCGCCGCTGAGAATCTGGCCCTAAATATTTTACCACTTGCTTGTATTGCATATTTTAAAATGAAGGCAACATGTTTTCACACCATCGCAATCAGTTTTAGATGCATAAAAATGGCACATCATGGCAGCTTTAAATGCATAAAATTGGCCCACCATGGCAACCAGTTTGATATGCATAAAATTGCCACATCATGGCAGTTTTAGAGGGGAACGTGGGGCAGCAGTGAGTGTGAGGTGGGCATGGGGCAGCAGGAAGACATATGGCAGTAGTGGGTGTAAGGGGGACACCCCCGCCCCCTTTTATACATTGTCAGTCTACATTTGTATGTAATATAGCATAAAGTAAAAATATATATATATATTTTTAAATTGACAATCATTTTTTTGTTTATAGTGCAAAAAATAAAAATAAAAATCACAGAGGTGCCAAAAGAAAAGGGGATTTTTATAAACAGCTTATCTGTAAAATCCTTTTCTTGAAGTACATCACGGGACACAGAGCAGCATAGTAATTACTATGTGGGTTATAGAGCCTACCTTCAGGTGATGGACACTGGCACTCTTCAGACAGGAAGTCCCTCCCTATATAACCCCCTCCCCTAACAGGAGTACCTCAGTTTTGTAGCAAGCAATAATTTGTCCCATAAATTCCCCCAACAAGAGGGGTGGGAGCTCTGTGTCCCGTGATGTACTTCAAGAAAAGGATTTTAAAGGTAAGCTGTTTATAAAAATCCCCTTTTCTTTATCGTACATCACGGGACACAGAGCAGCATAGTAATTACTATGTGGGATGTCCAGAAGCAATGCCAACTGAGGGGAGGGAGACCTAACAGGAAGGACCAAAAGATGCCACCGGGCGCAAGGAAACTAGAGGGCGGCTCTTAAGACCGCTTGGCCAAAGGCCAGGTCCTCGCGCCTCCTCACGTCCACCTGATAAAACCTTGTGAACGTGTGAACCGACGACCAGGTTGCTGCTCTGCAGACCTGGTCCATGGAAACCTGATGCTGGACTGCCCAAGAAGTCCCTAAGGCCCTGGTTGAGTGAGCCTTGACAGAGGCCGGGGGGTCCCTACCCTTCAGGCCATAGGCCTGTGAGATTATCTGGCGGATCCACCTGGCTAGTGTGGCTTTTGACGCCGCCTGACCTACTCTGGGCCCCTCCGGCAGAACAAACAGCGCATCCATTTTCCTGATATGGGCTGTGGCCTGCAAATAGGCCTTAATAGCCCTTACCACGTCTAAGGAATGTAATAACCTTTCCTCTCTGGACCCTGGATTGGGAAAAAATGATGGGAGGACCAAGTCCTGGTTTAAATGGAAGGCTGAGACCCTCTTAGGCAAAAAGGTGGGCAAGGGTCGCAAGATGACTCTGTCCTCATGAACTATCAGGTACAGCTCCTTGCAAGAAAGGGCCGCCAGCTCCGAGACCCTTCTGGCCGAGGTCATGGCCACCAAAAATACAAACTTCCTTGCCAGCAACACCAACGGGATATGACCTAGGGGCTCGAAGGGGCGCCTCTGTAGGGCCGAGAGAACCAAATTTAAGTCCCAGGGACAAGCCGGGAGCCTGACTGGGGGATTAATTTGCAGAACCCCCTGTAAAAAGGTCTTGACCAATGAGTGCGTGGCTAATGGCCTCTGAAATAGAACTGACAAGGCCGACACCTGTCCCTTAATAGTGCCGACAGCCAGTCCCTTCTCAACTGTTGCAGGAATTCCAAGATCCTACCGACAACAAACCTACAGGGGTGCCACCTCTTGGTCTCACACCACGACACATAGTTTCTCCACACCCTGTAGTATATACGCCTTGAAACTGGTTTCCTCGCATTGATTATAGTGGAAAGCACAGACCTCGAGAGCCCCCTCTTCCTTAGGACGTAGGCCTCAGCCGCCAAGCCGTTAAACCCAGCGACTGTGAGGCAGGGTGGTATATTGGTCCCTGCGATAGCAGGTCTGGCCGGAGTGGCAGAGGCCAGGGGTCTCCGATTGACATTCTCACAATTAGGGAGTACCAAGACCTCCGGGGCCACGCTGGAGCCACTAGGATTACGGTCTTGCCCTCTGCCCTGATGCGACGGAGGAGTCGGGGAAGCAGCTGAAGTGGCGGGAAGGCATACATCAGCGAATACTGGTGCCATGGACAAACCAGGGCGTCCGTGCCACAGGCCCGTGGGTCCCTCGTTCTGGATACGAATCTGGGTAGTTTTGTATTTAACCTTGACGCCATTAAGTCCACTTCTGGTGTCCCCCATCTCTGACAGATGTTTCGAAAAACCTGGGGATGGAGAGCCCATTCTCCTGGCAACAACTGTCTCCTGTCGAGATAGTCTGCTCGCCAATTTTGTATTCCCGGAATGAATACTGCTGAGAGACACTGTATGTGGGTCTCTGCCCACGCAAAAATCTGATCTGCCTCCCTCTGAGCTGCTCGACTCCTTGTACCTCCTTGGTGGTTTATGTATGCTACCGTCGTAGCATTGTCCGACTGTATTCTGACAGCCGTCCCCACTAGCTTGGATGTCCAAGCCTTCAGGGCAAACCGGACTGCCCGCATCTCCAAGATGTTGATGGGCAGGTGTTGTTCCGTGGCTGACCACTTCCCCTGCTGGGATAGGTTCTCCAGGACTGCACCCCAACCTGTCCGGCTGGCGTCTGTCGTGACTATCTGCCACGGCCCTGGGTTGAAGGGTTTCCCCTTCCGAAGGTTCCTGGGAGTCAACCACCAACTGAAACTCTCCCGGACTACCGGGGAGAGAAAAATGGGTAGATCCAAGGCTTGAACCTGCTTGTTCCACCTTGACAGGATGATCCACTGCAATTTCCTGGAGTGAATCTGGGCGAAGGGTACCGCCTCGAAAGTTGACACCATCTTCCCCAACAGCTGCATGCAGAGTCGCAAGGATGGCTTCCTCTTTCTTAGAATCAACAGAATTAATGCCCTCAAGGCGAGAATCTTTGACTGTGGCAAAAAGATCTTTTGTCGATTCGTATCGAGACGCATACCTAGGTACTCTAGGATCCTGGTTGGCTGCAGGGCAGATTTGTCCCTGTTTATGACCCAACCGAAGGTCTCTAGATACCGAACTGTAGTCTGAACCGACCGCCTTAGGCTGGGGGCAGACTGGTCTATCAAGAGGAGATCGTCCAAATAGGCCAGAACCAGAATCCCCCGGGTTCTTAGATCTGCGAGTAGTGGGGCCAGGATTTTTGTAAATACCCTGGGAGCCGTGGCCAACCCAAAAGGGAGGGCCACGAACTAAAAATGGCGTCGACCTACGATGAACCGCAGGAAATTGTGGTGGCCAGAAAATATAGGGACATGCAAATACGCGTCCTTTATGTCTATGGATGCTAGAAACTCTCCTCCATGGAGGACAGCGGCAACTGAACGGATGGACTCCATCCGAAATGACTGGACCGACAGGTACCTGTTTAGGCCCTTCAAATCCAGGATAGGCCTTACATCGCCGTTTGGCTTTGGGATAATAAAGAGATTGGAATAAAATCCCATCCCTCTCTCCTGAATTGGTACCTTGACAATCACCCCCTGATCCAGGAGGCGGTCTAAGGATGCCAAGAGCGCCGCCGCCTTCCTTGGGTCGCTTGGTACGCAAGACCTGCGGAACCGGGGTGGGGGAAATTGTTGGAACTCCAGCCGATACCCTGAAGTGACTGTGGAGCGGACCCATCTGTCGGAGATCCTTGCTTCCCAGACCCTTGCAAAGTGCTGGAGCCTTCCCCCCACCCGTGAGGATGGGGGCGCCCCTTCAGAGAGACGCCTTAGGGGTGGGTTTCCCCGCTTTGCGGGTCCAGGGCCTTTTGTTTGCTGTAAACTGACCCTGGGACTTGCTCTCCCCGGCAGGCCGACCTGCCGGCCGTCGATACTGCCTAGAGCTGGAAGATACTGGCGCGGGAGAAGCAGGGCGCTTAAATGAGGGCCCTCTGAATCTCCTTTTTATTGGCAACAACGTGCTCTTTCCGCTGGATATCTTCTGGATATATGCATCCAGGTCTTCCCCGAACAGCCTCTCCCCATGGAAGGGAAACCCCGTGAGGAGTCTTTTACACGGAGTCTCGGCTGCCCAATTCTTTAGCCAGAGAAGTCTTCGCATATGAACAAGGGACATAGAGAGGCGGGAGGCCTGCTGGATCGAATCTTTAATTGCGTCGATCGCAAAACAGAGTGCCCTTGACAGATCTGCTAAATCTTGTGCCTGTTGGGCTGGGAGGTCCCTTAGGACCTGCTTAGTTTGGTCCTTAAGAGCCTGGCATACCCCAATGGCAGCCACAGCCGGCTGGACCACTGCCCCAGCGGTGGCAAAGGAGGCCTTCAACAAGGTCTCCAACCGCTTATCGACCGGGTCCTTGAACATTTGGACATTGTCGACAGGGCAGGTCAGTGTTTTATTAACACATGAAATAGCTGCATCCACCAGCGGGACTGCCCACTTCTTCTAAAAAATTTCCTCCATGGGATAAAGTACCGCGAACCTCCTAGGGGGTACAAAGATTCTATCCGGCTTACCCCACTCCTTATACATTACATCTGCAAGGAGGGGATGGACCGGAAAACACAGAAACCTGAGGAGCCTTCAAGGACTCTAAGGAACCTACCGTACCAACCGGAGGCACCGGTGTAGGTAATTTGAAGGCAGACCGAACCATCTCTGTTAGAGAATGGACCCACAGCTTTTCTGCCTGAGAAGCCGAGAAGGGTTCCTCAATGGTGGATTCCTCAGATTCCCCTTCTTCCAGGTCCTCTCCCTGGAATCCTGAAAACTCTGACTCGTCTGAGGAGAGATCTAAGCCTGGAGCCTGCAATGCAGGAGAAGGAGATCTATTGCGTTTCTTCCCTGGTAGGGAGGCAGCAATCAAGGCTGCAAGTCTGCTTTCCAACCCCTCCAAGGTGGTAGCCAAAACCTCCTCAGTTACATAGACCGGGGGTGGATGATTAGGGCCAGCTACAGCACCCGCCGGTTCCAATGACTCGGTTTGGAGCCCCAACACTGATCTCTCTGGGGAGGGCAGGGTGACCGAGGCCTGACCCAAATCCTCTGAGCCTGATGGGGATCCTGTAGCCTTCTTTGCCGTCTTAGACCCCTTGGTAGAGCCTGATCCCTTGGGAGCCATCTGTACAACCCCGAGGTACCCCTATAGCACAGCCACTCTGGGGTGATCAGGCCACTGGTAGGAGCTCAGGGATTTAGGTAGCTGTCTAAAGCAGCAACCGCTCTGCTGACCAAGTGTAGAGTCTGTCTCCTCTGGGGGGAAGGAGGTATTAGGGAATATTCCTGCAGCGCCTCTTTTTCTGGCTGAGCAGTGTGTCCAGATTTGGGCTCACAGCCCCTAAACTGGTGCACGTCTGAGTGTCCTGGATCCCTCCTGAAGGCACAGCCCTGCACTCTGTGTGTCCTCCACCGACGAGGCCTTATCCGGCATCCGCATGCCGCTCCGCCTCCCCCCCCTCAGGCCGCCGAGCCCCCCTGCGCGCAGGCGCACGCCGCCACGCGCGCATCTCCGCACAGCAGGAAGACGCCGCGGCGATCAACGGCGGCCCCCAGGGGAAGCCATGCTGCCAAGCAGGAGGACACCACGCGCTGCCGGGGGAACCAGGCCTACTCCAGTCGGCCACATGATGGCTTCTAGACCTGTAAGCACCCTTCTCATGCTCCATAGACGTGCACCCCCTCGACAAACAAACACCTAGCCAGCTAGGGGAACAGTGTGGGAAAAATAACCATCCTGTCAACAGCAGACATAGTGGAAAATATTGCCTGTGCATAGCAGCACATCTAGGCTAGCCCACCATCCCCTTTCTTAGGAGAGACTGCCAACAGACCACATCCTGCAGCCCTCCACTTACCTGTCCACGCTGCAGGGTGTTGCTAAAAGCAAGAGGCCCAGCCTTCACCCCTCACCGTGGGCATAGTCATTGACCTTCAGGGACTGGGGTCCATAGCAGGTCACCTCTCCCCTGGACCTATATAAGCACCCTGGCAAGCAGACAAACATTTGACCCTGTAATTGATCAATGCTCTGGAACCCAGGATCCAGCTCTCAAAAGAGAAGCATTATAGGCAAGACCCCGGTCTTCTAAACGGGGCCCGGGTACCGTCCACTTTGGCACTGCGGCACTTTGGACGGATCCGGTATGTAGCTGGCCTAGCCACAATGGACCAGGCCTTAACTGTGACCAACACCTAGACACTGGCGAAAAAACTGAGGTACTCCTGTTAGGGGAGGGGGTTATATAGGGAGGGACTTCCTGTCTGAAGAGTGCCAGTGTCCATCACCTGAAGGTAGGCTCTATAACCCACATAGTAATTACTATGCTGCTCTGTGTCCCGTGATGTACGATAAAGAAAGCTCTATTTGTGGGGAGAAAAATACATACATTTTATTTGGTTGCAGCTTATCGCAAGATGAATTTGATCGTGTGTACGCGGCCTTACCCTTCCAAACTATATTCAAAACAAAAATAAAGGGGGGGATAGGGTTCAGTTGTTTGTCTGACTTAATTGTTTAACCACTGTCTGGCCAATGTACATACTGTATACAGCCGCAGAATCTGAAATCAGAAACATCCGACATAAAAAATGCTTTATTTTCATTTTCGTTGCTACAACAGTTTGATATAGATAGGAGATTCGAAATGATGCTGACAATAGCAATCTGTGTCTATCGAATCTGTGGTCGAATGTGCCTTAACTCTATTAGTCCATGATTATTCTACATGATTATTCTACATAGAGAGGAAAAAATTCGAACATAGAGAGAAAAGATTCAACATTATAGAGACAGTGTTGGGGTAGACCATTCGACATGAATAGCGGAGATTCGACGAAGCAGCCAAAAACCTACAAACGTTGAATCTGTCATTGAAGTCTTATAGTGTCTGTTGAAAGTTCTAAGAAGATTCGACAAGCAGCTAAACGACGCTGTAATCGTACATTTCCGGTGAAATGCTCAGCCCAAAAACTGTAGAAGAATTCGAATGTTGGTTGACTAGTAATAATAATAATTAAAAAATATAATATAGTGTCATACAACATTATAATTCTTGCATAGCTTGTAGGTGGAACATTCGACCGAAAATGTACGATTGCGGCATCGTACAGTTTAGCTGCTCCGTCATATCTTCTTATAACAATTGACGGACACCATGAGCCTTTAATGACAGATTTGACCTTAATTAATTCGGATTTTCGGACGAATGCATTTTTTAACGCAACAAAATAAATAAAACCGAATTTTGAGAGTAACTAAATAAATGTATTTTTCGAACGAAACGAAATTCCGAAACAAAATATTTCAGTGTGCACATGTCTAATTGTAAGTATGCCTACTCTGTGTATGAGATTTAACTTAAATGACAAATATTTAATTTCATAATTTTCCAAAGAGTTTCAGTAAAAAATAACGGCTTAAAAAAATTCACCATGCCTCTAAGTCCGCGTACACACGAGGAGACATATCCGATGAAAACGGTCCGACAGACCGTTTTTATCGGACATGTCTCCTGGGATGTTTTGGTTTGATGTGTGTAGGATGTGATAGGAGCTACACACATCGCTCGGTGTCATACCCTCTGAACTCTGCGAGGTCCTTAGTTTTGTTTACATGCCTTCTGATTCGTTCCAAATGCGAGTAGCCTGTATATATTTTATTTGATGAAAACATTCACCCAGCGGAGGCTCTTAGATTGTTTTTTCCTTTTTTTGCTCCGGTCCCCATGCTGAGACTGTCATTGGAGGATTTTTAACATCACTTGCACCCTGGTACATTTATGCGCAAGTGACCATTTGTTAACTCAGTGGTCTCGTCTTAAGGTGAGAGTAGCCATCTTCACTGGTGGAGGGACACGCTTCTAATTTTGGTGCCCTATTCTTCTCACGTGGTGAAGACTTCTACATGATTTATTGTTGGACCCTTCTCCTCACGATTTGTGTTGGTCTTTTTTTACTTGTTGTTTTTTTTTATATGGTTTGCGCTGCACTTGTTTTCTTTATGCATGTACACACGATCAAACCAAAATCCCCGCGGACAGACAGCGCGGTGACGTGGCGGTGACGTTGATGCCGCCACGCCACCGAACCAGGAAGTAAAATACTTCCACGCATGCGTCGAATCCATTCGACGCATGCTGGAGATTTCGGTCCGCTGGTTAGGCGTACTAACCAGCGGACATATCCGACAGACGGGTTTGCAGCAGACAAGTTTTAAAGCATGTCTGCTGGAAACCTGTCTGCTAGCCCGTACACACGATCAGCTATGTCCGCTGAAACTGGTCTGCGGACCAGTTTCAGCAGATATGTTTGATCGTGTGTACGCGGCCTTACTGTTCTGATGTTTTTTTCCTTTATCTAGCAAAAACAATAAAAAAAACCCAGTGGTGATTAACCTCTTATGAACCGCCACATGTACATTTACGTCGGCAGAATGGTACCGACAGGCACATCAACGTATATATACGTTGGTGCATTGAGGTGGGTCGGGGGTCCGATCGGGACCCCGCCCGGTACATGCGGCGGTCCCCGTGGCTGGCCGAGTGATCCGGGACAAGGGGACGGCTATTCGTTTTTGTCCGCCCCCTCCGGATCGCTCCCAGCCAATCCGCGCGCTCCCCCACCCTGCACTTCCTCCTCCTGTGTAAACACAGGAAGGGGGAAGTGATGTGATCTCTCCTCTCAGCGTTTTTTTCAACCACCGCTGAGGAGAGATCACATCACACAGTAAGTCTGCACTAACACTACACTGACACACACTACAAATAGGCACATTAACCCCTTGGGATCGCCCCCCCCCCCCTCCCCCTGTCACAGTGTCACTGAATGCAGTAATCATACATGTATGATTACTGTATTTAGTGTCAGTGTGACAGGCAGTTAGTGTTAGGTCCAGGGTAGCCCCTTACCCCCCCCTAATAAAATGTTAACCCCTTGATCACCGCCCTAGTTAACCCTTTCATTCCCTATTGCCAGCATCACTAAGCGATCATTTTTCTGATCGCTGTATTAGTGTCGCTGTTCCCGCTAGGTAGCTAATTTTTTTTTATTGCAATTTTTTTTTACTAAAGACATGTGGCTAAATAAATTTTGGCCTAAATGTTTGACTATAGTTTATTTGATTTTTCTTATAACAAAAATAAAAAATATTATTTTTTTTTTTCAAAAATGTCGCTCTATTTTTGTTTATAGCGCAAAAAATAAAAATCGCCGAGGCGTTCAAGTACCACCAAAAGAAAGCTCTATTTGTGGGAATAAAAGGACGCAAATTTTGTTTGGGAGCCACGTCGCACGACCGTGCAAATGTCAGTTAAAGCGACGCAGTGCCGAATCGCAAAAAGGGGCAAGGTCATTTGGCAGCATTTTGGTCCGGGTCTTAAGTGGTTAAATACTACCAAAAAAAATCTCTGTGTAAAAAATTAAATATATAAAAATCGTTTGGGTCCAGTGTTGCATGGCTGAGTAGCTGAATGGCCGGGACTGTAAGGGTGTGAAACAGTCCAGACTTAAAGTGGTTAATACAGTTTGGACAGTTTTGACAGGTGTCAAAATAAAATAAAAAAGGAGAAAATGAACTGCAATACATTGAAAATGCATAAAAAGCTTGTGTAAATGCATATGCAAAAATGCATCTGAAACACAGAAATGGTGGTGTGAACAAGCCTAAAATGTAAGCGCTATTGAAGTGTTTTAAAATCCATTTTGATTTAGCCGGTATGTAGGAGAAACAGTGTACAAAAATATTTGTGCTGACAGCTGTCAATGTTTGTATGCTTTTGATACCACTGCAGATAGATGATTGTAGCTGATGATAATTAATACATTTCATAGAGCCCTAAAATGTTCTGCAAAAACTCAGCTTTCTTTATATTAAAACAGAATATGGTTACCATTTCTTTAGGTTTGCTGCAGTTATCAAACAGACCACATGAGGTCAGCAATGTTTTGCACTTAAATTACACAGACAGATTTTGTCTTTGTCAGTCTGGAGCGCCCCATCATTAGGGGTTGGTATGGGTCAATGCATTGAACGTTGATTTATTACATTTTCTTGCCTGCAGTACATGTGTATTTTATTTATTATAACGCTTTAAAATGGCAAATAATACTATGTAAATTAGCTGAGCATTAAGTACATCTAAATACAAAACATTTTTAGTTTTGAATAAATTGTTCTTCAGTATTTGAGGAGGATATGGAAGGTGTATTTTAGCTCTATAGAGTTCTTTGTTAGCTTACTGCAACATTCTGGGCAAGCTCTTCCTCCTACTTGACTTATTTTATATTTTTTACAGGTACACTTTGTTGGTGGTTTGGGGGAGCCCCCATGTCCCAAAGCATCCCCATGTCCAGGGCCGTCTTAATAGCATCATGGGCCCCTGGGCAAAGTAATGCTCTGGGGCCCCTACAATGATGACAGTGCAGGTAAACATACATCAAGTAGGTAGGAGGCAGACTGCCTCCCCTGTGTAACCATCACTCTCAGTGCCATCATGGGGCCCCCAATTTCGGGGGAAGCGTGGGCTCAAGGACCAGCTGTTTTGGGGAAAGTGCAGGGGCCCCCCATGCAGTTGGAGCCCCTGGGCAGTGCCCAGGTGTGCCCTCTTATTGAGACAGCCCTGCCCATGTCGAGGGTATGAGGCCTGGTTTGGTTCAGGAGGGGGTGCTTGCTTGTCCCCCTACCCCCCTTTCCTGGCCTGCCAGGCTGCATGCTAAGATAAGGGTCTGGTATGGATTTTGGGGGGACCCCATGCCATTTTTTTGTTTAAATTTAGGCCTGAGTTTCCCCTCAAAATCCATACCAGACCTAAGGGTCTGATACGGATTGGGGGGACCCCACGCCAATTTTTTTTTTTTTTGGCGTGGGGTTTTCCCTTAAAATACGTACCAGACTCAAAGGGCCTGGTATGAATTAGGGGGGGGACCCCATGCTGTTTTTTTTTCACATTTTATTAATGCCAGCAATGGATTTTTTTTTACATTCAGCTCTCAGAACCCCACTGGCAGCTGATGATTCATCTGTTGTTAAGGATGTGGTGGCCGTCCTCCCGGCCTGATCCTAAACAACCAGCTATCCACTGGTTGTTAAGGATGGCGGCGGCCCCACTACTTAAAGGGGTTGTAAAGGTTCGTCTTTTATTTTCTAAATTGGTTCCTTTAAGCTAGTGCATTGTTGGTTCACTTACCTTTTTCCTTCAATTTCCCTTCTAAATGTTTTGTTTCTTTGTTTGAATTTCTCACTTCCTGTTTCTCCTCAGTAAGCTTTCCACCATCATCTGAGCGGTGGAAAGTCATTTAGAACTGCTTACTGAACACCTTCATGAGGAGGAACAGGAAGTGAGACATTCAGACAAAGAAAACAAAAGAAAAAAAACATTTAGAAGGGAAATTGAAGGAAAAGGTAAGTGAACCAACAATGCACTAGCTTAAAGTGACCTATTTAGAAAATAAAAAACAAACCTTTACAACCCCTTTAAGCCTCATACACAAGATCAAATCAGAAAAAGCGTAGGATTTTTGTCGGAAGGGCGTTGGCCAGGAAATAATCTTACATACAAACAGCAAAGAATTGTTGGCCAACAAACACAAAACTATGTGTGTTTTTTCAGCTCTTTAGCGCCACCCTTTGGCCAACTTCTGCTAATGTTGTGTTATGGTGAGCATTGTTTCTTAGCATGCGTGTTTGTACTTTGGAGTTTTATTCAAAAGACTTGTGTACACACAATCGGAAAAAATCCGGCAACACACAATTGTTGGGGGGCAATTTTAAAGCATGCTATCCCACATTTGTCCGCGGAAAATCTGACAATAATTGTCCAATGGAACGTACAAACGGTTTCGGATTTTCCAACAACAGCCTGTCATCACACAATTCCATTGGATAATTCGATCATGTGTATGAGGATTTAGTCTGTTGAGCTAGCAGAGCTGTTTAACTGCTGTAAAGGCTGTTGGGTCTCTCCAAACAGTAGATCCAGGTCCCCTTTATCATTCAAAAATATGAAAAGGAAATATGAGCCAAACACGTGTTCAATGACTTCTCTGTCAGTGTAACACTGAGCCGGTGAGGCGTCAGCCTTGTGATCACATCTTTTAAAATGTCACAACTGATGTTACATATCATATTTCAACCAAGTAAGCGTTCCTAAATTATACAGGTATATCCCAGCATCTGCCTTATAACAGTAATTTTATAGGGCTGGTACAATGTAAAATCCCCAAAATATTTTTTTCTGTAATACTACAACTATTCCACTAGAGGGCAGTCATGCTAAACAAAGTTATTTGTGTAACAGCTGGATTCTGGGACTTTATATTATTATTATTACATTACCACTATGTGGAAGATTATTCATCTTCTAAGGACTAAACTTTATAGTCAGTTTTAATCTCTTGAAATCAATGTGTTATAAACTATGTAATAGCAAATATGTGGTTAAATCTTTTAGCTGTCTGAGATTAAAACCACATATGTAGTTTAGCCCTTGTGTAAGCACTGCAGTGATCCTGCTACATAGAATATTTGTCAGGTCAATAAAGAATTACAACAAATGTTTTCAACCAGTTGTAGTGGCTGCGGCCTACTGGTAATTCTAGGATTTCTATAAGGCTAGCCCGCAGATATCTAGATGGAGTTTCCAGTATCTTCTATGGTATTTTATGGTTCAAGCTTTTCATATTCAAAATGATTATAGCTTTATCCCTATGTTCGTTATATACACATATATATAAATAAATTTATATATATATATATATATATATATATATATATAGATAGATAGATAGATAGATAGATAGATAGATAGATAGATAGATAGATAGATAGATAGATAGATAGTTATATATACACACATACAGTGCCTTGCGAAAGTATTCGGCCCCCTTGAACTTTGCAAACTTTTGTCACATTTCAGGCTTCAAACATAAAGATATAAAACCAGAGCTTTTTTTCTCAGAAAATAGGTGCAGGAACTCAACCACGGCCCCGTTCAGATTTTACAAACAGTAGAAGGGTATTAAAGGTGCATTAAATACCAGGATTGCATTACATACAGAGTGCAGAGTTCAGGGGGGTTACACACAGAGTGCAGAGCTGTCACTTGTAAACACAGAAACCACACTTCTTTGTTTACAAGTGATTGTGGTGAGCAGGCACCAAAGGGTCTGAACCAGAGGTGGTGGAACTGAGTTCCCCCAAGTTCCCCCTGAAAAAAAGTCCTGTATAAAACTGTAATTTGTTGTGAAGAATCAACAAGTGGGACACAATCATGAAGTGGAACCAAATTTATTGGATATTTCAAACTTTTTTAACAAATAAAAAACTGAAAAATTGGGCGTGCAAAATTATTCAGCCCCTTTACTTTCAGTGCAGCAAACTCTCTCCAGAAGTTCAGTGAGGATCTCTGAATGATCCAATGTTGACCTAAATGACTAATGATGATAAATAGAATCCACCTGTGTGTAATCAAGTCTCCGTATAAATGCACCTGCACTGTGATAGTCTCAGAGGTCCGTTTAAAGCGCAGAGAGCATCATGAAGAACAAGGAACACACCAGGCAGGTCCAGGATACTGTTGTGGAGAAGTTTAAATCCGGATTTGGATACAAAAAGATTTCCCAAGCTTTAAACATCCCAAGGAGCACTGTGCAAGTGATAATATTGAAATGGAAGGAGTATCAGAAATCTACAAAGACCTGGCCATGCCTCTAAACTTTCAGCACATACAAGGAGAAGACTGATCAGAGATGCAGCCAAGAGGCCCATGATCACTCTGGATGAACTGCAGAGATCTACAGCTGAGGTGGGAGACTCTGCTGTTACCACCCCAGGCCGAGGGTGGCAGCAGTCAGGTCAAGGTGTTTTGGGTGTTCCCCTTCGGCAGCCAATCAGAGGGAGTTTATTGTCCTGCTGTGCATGCTGGGGGAGGAGTACTTAAGGGACAGACGTCACTAGTCGGCGGTCGTCGTCGATCCTAGGTCTGTCGTCCCACTACCCTCCTGTGTGTGGCCCTCATGGCCAGGGGTGCGTGTTCAAGTGTTCCTGGCTCCGGGACCACGTTGGTCCGGGGTTGTGATCTACTATGTAGGCCTGGTAGTCAGACTGGGTCTACGTTTGCAGAGTGGTCCTGTGGTGTCCGTCCTGAGGGAGGAAAGCCACTCGATGAAGAACCTGTCTTGAAAAGCACCGAGCAAGAGGCTGGTATAACTTGTATAAGGAGAGGCCTTGAACTTCATCAAAGGACGCACTGTTACTGAAATGATGATCGCCTGTCAGTTCTAATTTTACAAGAAGTTCTTTGGGAGAGATCTGGGTGCTTAATCCTGTGTTGAGAGGATTTTGGACTGAATATACCTCTATCTTTGGGAAGGTCTGTGGCAGAGACTTTACCAAGTTTCCATGTGACACTCTGGCTGCTAGGTTAGTGATAGAGGTCTATCCAGGTGCACAGTACCCGCTCTGGCTAGAGTGGCAACGAAAGATGCATTGCTGGAAGTGTTTCTGGACAGAAGGTGTACACCTGAACCTATTACCCTTCCACCTCTTCAACTACTTATTTTATTCTTTTACCAAGTTCGACAAATAAAGCAAAGAAAAAGAAGTGTATAGTGTAGGTTTCTCAACTCTCATCTGGTACCCTAGACGGTGAGGAAATAAAGGTAATATGCCGCCCAAAACCAACCAGCAGCCACAAAAACTGGATACTTAACCAGAGATATATTTTACTGTAAAATATGCAAAAGAGTGATTACAGTAATTGTGCTGTCATCCCAACATAAGACAGCAGCACAATAGATTTCAATATAAACAATTTGAACCAACAGTATACACACATATATATATATATATATATATATATATATATACACACACACACACACACACACACACATACATACATACATAGCTAAAGTGGCTCCTTGTGATTTGTAATCCACAGTTTTGGTAAGTTAAATTGAAGTGAAAATGCTCCTGGTGTAGCTGTAACAACTATTTTAACATTGCTTAGGACATCAAGTAGATAGGCCTCAAGCCTTCTCAGTGTCAGTTGCTCTGCTCCTTCGTGGAACTATAATTCCCAGTGAGGACTGTATATGAGTCTAACTTAAGGTGACCAGATTTTGAAAATGAAATCCGGGGACATATTTTTTCTTTACTAGTAATGGCAACAATCAGCGACTCTCTGCCCGTCGCCGCCTGCCTCACAGCCTCTCAAGTCTTACTCTCCGGGCCCCGGCTACTACTTGGTGGGGAGTGGAGGAAGATCACTCCGCCAGGGAAGGCAAGGAGACCGGCAGGTGACTGGCCAGGATTTGAGCCAAGGCAGAAGAACATGTGAGCGGAGCTGAATGGGCATGCGCCCGAAACTGAAGAAATATTCCCTCCGCTCCAACCAGCACATGATCATCAGAAAGGGGCACAGATAATAGGAGAAATACAACCCCCTATGCTAGTAGGCACTGCGGAGCAGGGGGGGGGGGGGGGGGTGTAATTCAAATTTTTTTATTTTAATTCTGCACTGATTGTCTTTGAAATTGCCCCTGCCCCCTATTAAATCCAATCTGGGGACAAAACCAGGGACAGACTTGGTCCGGGGACAGTGTCCTCAATCAGGGGACTGTCCCCTGAAACTGGGGATGTCTGGTCACCCTAGTCTAACTGCGTGTGAAATTTAACAAACTGTGGGCCGTGACCCGCTTATCCACTGGATAGAGGCTCCGTGTGGTAACTTTAGTCCGGTGACTGCAACTTGCTTCTCCGTCAGCTGGGCCAATCGCTCTCTTCAGCTCCGCTGGGTGAATCCCATCCTCCAAGTCTCTGGGTCTCTCCAATCTGGCCACCGTCTCCCCTCAGGTCCTCTCAGGCAGACCACACGACTCCAAGAGAACTAAAATGGCTGCTCCGGCTCCTTTTATCTCCTACCCAGAATGCACTGCTCAAGAAGGTGTTCCTGGGTAGCTGATCAAACTTCCTGCTGAAAAAGGTCGGCCTCCTCTTCCTTTACAACAGTCACTTCCTCTCTCTTGTGCTTCTTTCAGGAAAACTTAAATATTTACACTACCAGTATTTGGCCACTAGATGGCTCCAAATACTCAAACATAGCAATGTCCATAGACGTTTTATTAAAGTATGCAAACACACATCAGATATAGGAGAATATCAGTGCTATATATATATATATATATATATATATATATATATATATATATATATATATATATATATATATATATATATATATATATATATATATATATATATATATATATATTATACATACACAAACAGTATCTCACAAAAGTGAATAGACCCCTCACATTTTTGTAAATATTTTATTCTACTTTTCATGTGACAACACTGAAGAGATTACACTTTGCTGCAATGTAAAGTAGTGAGTGTATAACTTGTATAACAGTGTAAATTTGCCGTCCCCTCAAAATAACTCAACACACAGCCATTAATGTCTAAACCGCTGGCAACAAAAGTGAGTACACCCCTAAGTGAAAGTGTCAATATTTTGTGTGGCCACAATTATTTTCCAGCAATGCCTCTTGGGTATGGAGTTCACCAGAGCTTCACAGGTTGCCACTGGAGTCCTCTTCCACTCCTCCATGACGATATCACGGAGCTGGTGGATGTTAGAGACCTTGCGCTCCTCCACCTTCTATTTAAGGATGACCAGCAGAGAGACTGCCAGGATCACCAGAGATTTCACACAAAAAAGAAAGTAATACAAAGAGAACAGGATACTTTCTCATAAAAGTACATGATACAGCAGGCACATATCAGTAATATGAAGTGTTGGAGTAACACACCCTTTAAGAATACAGCTTGCGGTTCAACATATAGGCAAAAAGCAGGCCTTCTGGAACAAGGTTTACTAACATTTGGTAAAAAAAGTTAAAGTGTTTGTTAACCCATCTAACCCCTCTATGAGAGGCTGGCATAGCACCAGGGACGGACTGACAACTCATGGGGCCCCTGGGCAATAGAAGATTATGGGGCCCCCGGGCTTACAGATGGCAGCTAAAATCTCTGGATTTTCACATCAAAAGCATGTCAGTTTCGGACATATCAGGGACAGATGTAAAAAAACACAGATTTTTACATACTATCCCTGGGTTTTACTGAGCCTGGCAAACCCTGATGGGGCACCCTAGTGGCATTGGGCCCTTGGGCAGTGCCTGAGTGACTCAATGGTCAGTCCGCCCCTGCATAGCACACTATGTAAGTTGTTTTAAAAAACAAGCATTCTAAATACCGATTTTGAGCTGTCTTCAGGCCGGTCTCGTGGTGACTTCACAGCTTCAATGGATGGCTTCTGTGGAAGGAGCCATGATCTCCCTCTGACGTCAGCTGGGAAGATCACGTGGCCGCTCGTCTCCTCCACAGAAGCTCTGTCTATGAGCTGTAATGTGGCCGCAATTCATGTGACTGGCCTGAAGACAGCTCAAATTCAGTATTTAGAACTCTCAATTTTTAAAACAACTTACATAGTGTGCTATGCCAGCCTCTAATAGAGGGGTTGGCAGTGACAATTGTATGTTTTTTTTTTTTTCAAGAATAGTGGTCGGGGGCCGGTGGGGCGTAGACAGACAGAGAGGGAGATGACAGGCAGGGAGGAGGGGGGTGAGGGGGAGAGAGGAGGGTAAAAGGACAGCAGCATATGATGAAGGGATGTACTGTGACCATGGGGGTCAGGGCTCAGCAGCCCTGATTTTCATGATTAGTATAAAGAGGGGATACAGGCAGTGGAGGGTTCAGGTTTTTTATTTTTTATTTTATTTTATTTTTTTACAGTTTAGAGGGGGGCAGATTACCCAGCACAAACACTGTGCTGTGTAATCTGCTTTAAGGAATCAGGATTTGTATATATATATATATATATATATATATATATTGGGGTTAACAAACACTGTGTTTAATTCTACAACCATTTGCTGTACACCCTTCCTCAAATTTTGCTTTTTATGGTTGCACATATCAGAGACACTGACCACCAGACTCTGACATCTACTCTCAGTCTATAACTGCTTCTCGTTACAAAATTCTTTCAGTTGCAAGATGATTGTGGGTTTCTTTGCATGAATTGCTTGTTTCAAAATGCACTTATAAGATGTCAATATGAATTACATCAGGCCTTTGATTAGGGCAGTCCATAACCCTCTTTTTCCTTTTTTAAACCAATCCTTGGTGGAATAAATATATATATATATATATATATATATATATATAATAAATACAATAAATAATATTACTATCTCATCTGATAGCATCTCTTTTGTCATTTAAAGCTTCAGATTATACCAAGATCGGTTAATCTGATACTTTTTTCAAACCACTAAGGCCCCTTTCACACTTATACGACTTGTCCCACGATTTTGGACTGCTGTTACATATCATATTCTCCATGATTTTGAATGACTACCATTCATATTGGCACGACTTTAAGTCATGCCAACTTCGAAGTAGTTCCTGCACTACTTTTTTCTAAAGTCGGATCCTGTATTAAACGGATCTGACTTTGGCATGCAAATTGTGCATGAAGGCATTACAGCGGGAGAGAGCATCCTGACGGAGAACACCAGGCAAGAGCTAGCAAAAGAGTGGGCAAAACAGCAGAAGAACCTGGCATAAGACGACCAGACAGCAGGAGGAGAGCTGCAGAGCATGGAGAAAAGGCCGGAGAGGGGAAAAGAAGTCGGAAGAGACCCCCGGAGCTGCCTAATTACTTTAAAAACCAGTGTAATGTGTTTTTTTTATATTGACACTTCTCCAGGTGAATGGGTAGGGGTATGTTGTACCCCACACTCATTCACATATGGGGTCCGATAAGCCCCCTGCCCACAGACCCCGACAACCAACGGCCAGTCGGGGGCGCAGGGCCCCCTGCCCCAAAGCACCCACCCCCCATGTTTAGGGCATGCGGCCTGGTACGGTTCAGGAGGGGGGTATGGATTTTAGGGGGAGCCCTAATTATTATGGAATCAAAGTTGCGTCTCTGATCAAGTAGTTTTTCAAGTCGTAGGGCAAAGTCAGGTTTCCAGCCGCAAAATCACGGCAAAATGTGCGATTTTGGGGTGGTACAAGTGTGAAAGGGGCCTAAAGGTTTGTTTACAACTGGCAAAACCGAAAGTGATGAAATGCTCATTGCTTCCGGTTTCTCAAACTATAGAGATGATTGTGGCCGTTTCGGAACTGCTGGCTGCGAACTTAGGTCTCCTGTTTTGATAGAAGAGCCACAGAAGGCAGCGGGAGGTGTCCCCTCCTGCTGTTTGAAAAGGCAATCCAGTGGCTAATTAGCCGCTAGGATTGCTTTTATAAGAAATTAGACTGCCAACTGCAGGCATCATCTCAGTATTACCTGGTCCTGGTATGTTGCTGGTCAGCAAGTGATTAACAATCTATCGTTGGTATAAACTTGGATTTCAATATCACAGTGTGGTGCTTTAATTCCAGATCCACTTATCTCCATTTCAACCTAAGATGACCTTCGGTGTGCATGTGCACAAGCTGCCAACTTAAAGGGGGTTATTTACAAAAGGCAAATCCACTTTGCACTACAAGTGCACTTGGAAGTGCAGTCGCTGTAGATCTGAGGGGAAGATCTGAAAGGAGGGGAAGCTCTGCTGATTTTATCACAAAATCATGTGCAAGCTAAAATGCTGATTTTTATTTTCCTTGCATGTCCCCCTCAGAGCTACAGCGACTGCACTTGAATGTGCACTTGTGGTGCAAAGTGGATTTGCTTTTCGTAAATATCCCCCACAGTGTTGGTAAACCCAGGAACCAGTATTCACTATATCTGGTCTCCCACAGTACACAGAACATGGAAATGCAACTATTTTAGTAAAAAAACTTCTAAATACCTTTTCTTATCAGCAGTAAATAGCAATCTTGTGACTTCTATCAGTGTCTGGCTGAGCACTGGTTAAAGCTTATAGAAGGAGTTTTCATTCTCCTCTGACTGTCCTATGAGGCTCTCTAGTAATACACACTAACTTGAGAATGTGCAGAGTGCCTCCTAAGGCTATGTTCGATCAGCAGATAGATTGGGGACTGTGGAAGAAGGGGAGGATCAGAGAAGACAGGAGCAAACAGCCTTTTTACATAACGCAGAGGATTTACCATTTAGGTTCCACAGTGAGTATAACAAGCATGCTTTACTGCATATACACAATGGGCCAGATTCAGGTAGATGGGCGAATCTTTATGTTGGAATAACGTTTCTCATTTACGTTACTCCGCCTAAACTTTAGGAGCAAGTACTGTTATTCACATAGCACTTGCTCCTAAAGTTGCGGCGGCGTAGCGAAAATGAGCCGGCGGAATTTAAATTGGGCGGGTAGGGGGCGTGTATTATTATAACTAGGCGCGATCCCGCGGCGAACGTAATGCGCATGCGTCAACTGTCAGTGCGCATGCTCCAAATTCTGTCAGTGAACGTCAATGACGTCAATCCCCATTCACGGACGTTTTACGCAAACGACTCAAAATTTTTTTGTTTCGACGCGATGACGACGGCCATACTTAACATAGGATACTCCACTAGGGGGCTGCTTTATCTTTACGCCGCGTATCGCTTACGGAAACGTCGGAAAGTCACTGCGTCGCGCCCGAATACGATCGTGAATTGCCGATTCTCGCTGATTAACATATTCTCGGCGTTAATCAGCGGGAACGCCCCCGGCGCCATTTTTAAAATTGCAGTTCCGATACGACGGCGAAATACAATTACGCCGCTCGTATAGTAACTCCAACCCGGCGTTTCTTGTTTTCTGCTTTCTGAAAACAGAAACACAGGCTCAAAGTGAGAGTTAGGTTGGAGTATCACTGATACTTCAGCCTAACTCTACCTGAATCTGGCCCAATGAGTTTACTCTTGTGGGTTTAGTAACACTTTAATATTCAGATTCTCAGTATCTAAACCACCACCACCATACTACTGGATGGTATCAATAAAACAAATATATGAAAATGATCTCAGGGTCCCAGCACTTTGTTTGCCCAAGCCCAAGGTTTTACCCCTTTCCTAACCAGGCCATTTTTTGCGATATATCACTGCATTACTTTAACTGAGAATTCCGCGGTCGTGCGACGCTAATGAATGCAATAAACAAATAAAACTGATGTCCTTTTTTCCCAGACAGACAATGTAGAAAAAAAAATGTACTTTCTGCTATAAAACATATCCTATAAAAAAAAAAATGGGGAAATAAAAAATTATTTCCTCATCAATTTAGGCCAATTTGTATTCTCCTACATATTTTTGGTAAAAAAAAAAAAAAACTCCCAAAAAGTGTATATTGATTGGCTTGCACAATATATTTAGCGTCTACAAAATATGAGATTTATGGACTTTTTGTTTATTGTTTTTACTTACTAGTTCTTTCATTGATTGGTCTGCCTCTAACCTGATCTGTGAATGGGAGAGGGAAGTAGTGACTTCTGAAAGCGACAAGGGGTACATTTTTTGAGGCCACAAAGCATTTTGGCCTTAACATGTGCTCAATCATATGTGGCCACTGTGCTAGGCTAGGAGGGGTGGACCGAGTATTTATAAATCATGGCTCAACCGCCTTCTTTTACCACCCTCCCACCCCTGTATTGCTGATCTTCTTGTGTGAGTCATTTTTATAAAAGTGGAGTTCCACCCAAAAAAATATCATTAATGTGCATGAAATAATGCAAAAAAAAAACATTTGGAAATTATTTTTTTTCATGACTGTTGCTATGTGGCCTCTTGAAATCTTCCTCCTTCATCACCTCGGATCCTTAAGTCACTTCCCTCGGTGCCTACACTCGCTGCTGCTCCTGGGAGATGTGTGTCATCATTTCCCAGGAGTCAGTGGGCAGCGCCAAGGGCTTTGTTGCCCTTGCCATCACACTTCCGCCGCCGCCGCCTGTTGTGATGGCAACCTGAGTAGGTGACGGCGCTGCAATAACGACAGAATGCGCATGTGCGAGATCAGCAGCACCGCATCCCAGAACTGGATGCTTGTGGGCTTCACATGCCCACAAGCAATATGAAAACGGCAAGCAAAGACTTTATGGTATGAACCCGGACAACGAGGGACGTTTTAAAAAAAACAAACAATGCAATGTTAAAAGCTTATGAAAGATAAAAAAAAAAAAAAAGATTGCAGTTGGAACTCCACTTTTGAACTTATTTTCTTGTATGTGGATTATCTCTATATTTACTGTTTAAATATATTTCTTATTTATTTGTTTTGCCTTGTGTTGTGGTGGGACTACTGAAATTGATGCTCAATACAGTCCCACCACGCCTGGTGTGATTGGACCCTTAGAGCCCTTTTACACTGGTGCGTTTTTGCAGCGTTTTTGCTGCGTCTTCGCGGTAAAAATAGCGCTATTAAAAAACACTCATAAAACGCTCCAAAATCCCCCCTCTCCATTGAAATGAATTGGAAACGCGTTAAAATCACAGTAAAAACGTGGTAAAATCGCGGTAAAATAGCAGTGTTTTACCGCTATTTTAACGCTCCGATATAGGCGTTTTCAGTGTGAAAGGGCTCTAAGCCCCCTTTCACACTTGTACGACCTCAAAGTCACACGATTTTGCCGCGATTCGCGGCCGCGATTTTAATGAATGCCTATGTAAGTGGCATCAAAATCAGACCAATGTAGTGCAAGGACTACTTTGAAGTAGGCACAACTTAAAGTCGTGCCAGTATGAATGGTGTTCATTGAAAATAATGGAGAATGACTTGTCATACGATTTTTTAGTCCACAATACAGTTGCACTCTGCATATGCAGTTGCTCCATAGCTTAGTTATGCCTCGTTTCCACTGAGCGGATCGGTTCGGTACGGTTCGGTACGGTACGCTATTTTGGGTGTTTCCATTATGAAAGCGTGCCATAAAAGCGAACCGTACCGCACCAGCAAGGGTCCTGCTTCTCATGTGGGTCCAGAGAAAGTGGAACGGTTCCATTAGGGCGGACCTACAAATACATCTCACTGATTGGTGGACGCGCTAGGAATTTTTGCTAAAACCTGAATGGTCCCCGACGGTCCAATTTGCAGTGGAAACGCTCAAGCGAATAGACCGGTCCCATTCTAACCGCTCCAAATTTACTGACCCGAACTGTTCCGTGCAGTGGAAACAAGGCATTAGTAAATGAGGTAAATCCTAATTTTGCAAAAAGTACCCAATCACATGTAAGAAAAAAAAATGAATTTTTTATTGCACATGATTGGATAATGGTCAACAGAGCTTTTTCTCATTTACTAGGCTCTGGAGCACAGTGTATTTGCCAGTGGTGACCACTTATGCAGGGTGCAAGCACATGATTAGAGCCTGAGGCTCTAATTGGCTTCACGAAGGGTGAGCGCAAGTCCTAAGTTGGGAGGAGACCACTGGCGTAGCGGGGGGGGGGGCAGGGGGGGCTGTCGCACCAGGCACAGTCACACTGACAGTCAAATAGGACCTAGTCCCGGCTAGTGGGGAAGACAGGTGCGGCTGATGCCGAAGGTTGCCGAGTGCGGCCGAGTTTAGACTCTGGCTGCCCCTGTGATTGGGCGATTGGGGTTATGTGCCTGTGTGGCTTTCCTGTTCCTCCTAGAGTGTTGGCGATTTTAGCGGTGGCGGTAAATATGAATGGTGAGCGCCGCGGCGAGCCAAAGCACCTCCAACCGCACATACAGCTGCTCCTCCGCTGTTCTCTCACCACCTTTGATGTACGGGAACTGCCCGGGCCCGACCGCAATGAACCCTGCAATCCCTTGCTGAGCACTCACAGCAAGGTGGATGAATGGTCGGATGAGGAGCCGAATGCCGCCGCTGTTCTCACTACTCTGTGTCCCTCACCTCCTCCTCCGTCCCAGTAGTGTAGTTCATGTTGCGGTGGTCAGTGTAGTGCAGTGTATGTTGCAGAGGTCAGTGTAGTGTAGTCTGTGTTGCAGTGGTCAGTGTAGTGCAGTGTATGTTGCAGTGGTCAGTGTAGTGTAGTCTGTGTTGCAGTGGTCAGTGTAGTGCAATGTATGTTGCAGAGGTCAGTGTAGTGTAGTGCATGTTGCAGTGGTCAGTGTAGTGCAGTGTATGTTGCAGAGGTCAGTGTAGTGTAGTGTATGTTGCAGTGGCCAGTGTAGTGTAGTCTGTGTTGCAGTGGTCAGTGTAGTGCAATGTATGTTGCAGAGGTCAGTGTAGTGTAGTGCATGTTGCAGTGGTCAGTGTAGTGTAGTCTGTGTTGCAGTGGTCAGTGTAGTGCAATGTATGTTGCAGTGGCCAGTGTATGATTATGATGATGGATGATGGATGATTATACAAGGGGGGGCGGAAAAAAAAATTCTGCCCCGGGCGCCCATAACTCTGGTTACGCCACTGGAGGAGACACAGGGGGGCCGCCAAATCCATGACCTGGATGGGGTATGGCAGGGGGGGCCTGGTGGGCGATGGGCGAGCGATGCAGCATTCGAACGATGGGGGGGGACCGAGAAACTTGAGCACCAGCCATCACTGGTATTTGCCTTTAGTGAAT
Organism: Rana kukunoris; assembly: GCA_029574335.1. Lineage (NCBI taxonomy): Eukaryota > Metazoa > Chordata > Amphibia > Anura > Ranidae > Rana > Rana kukunoris. Next base: position 59,471,681 of record CM056059.1, read on the forward strand.
CAACCCCTTAGTGTCACTTTAAAGGGGTTGTAAAGGTACAATATTTTTTCCCTAAATAGCTTCCTTTACCTTAGTGCAGTCCTCCTTCACTTACCTCATCCTTCTATTTTGCTTTTATATGTCCCTATTTCTTCTGAGAAATCCTCACTTCCTGTTCTTCTGTCTGTAACTCCACACAGTAATGCAAAACTTTCTCCCTGGTGTGGAGTGTTGTGCTCGCCCCCTCCCTTAGACTACAGGAGAGTCAGGACGCCCACTAACACACAGCTCCTTTCTTTATCTGCAACATAGAGAGTATCCTGATTCTCATGTAGTCCAAGGGAGGGGGCAAGCATGACACTCCACACCAGGGAGAAAGCCTTGCATTACTGTGTGGAGTTACAGACAGAAGAACATGAAGTGAGGATTTCTCAGAAGAAATAAGGACATATAAAAGCAAAATAGAAGGATGAGGTAAGTGAAGGAGGACTGCACTAAGGTAAAGGAAGCTATTTAGGAAAAACTATTTTTACCTTTACAACCACTTTAAGGCCCCTTTCACATGTCCGCCTCCGTTGGTCCGTTTTTACAAATCCGTTTACGGACTTGTAATGGACGCCTATGGGGTCGCGTCCGTTAGCGGATGATGCATCCTCTAACGTCCGCAATGATCTGCGTCCGTCTGGATCCGGTTTTTCGGACGGAAGAAAACCCTATTTTTCTTCCGTCCGGCGGTCCGTTTTCATCCGATTCCCCATAGGGGAGAGCGGAGGAGAGACAGGGCGGTCCCTGCACAGTGTGCGGGGACCGCCCTGTCCGCCGACAGCTGAGCGGGGATCCCCACTGAGCCGACGGACACACACGGAGCGGACCGAAAAACGGTCCGCTCCGTGTGAAAGGACCCTAACTACTCATTTATGTCTAGGGGAGAGTAAACGCATTGCACTTACTCAATATCATGCTCCCCATGCCAGATATCACTCCTCTATGTTCCTCCAATAGACTGTCCCTCATTATCATGTCCATTGCAGGGCTATAGACTCTGCATTGGCCTTGACAACATCAGGACCCGAGACCGCTGGTGTGTAGGGGAGAAGACGCTGCAGGAACAGGTCTTACAGTGTAAGTAAATCTTCTTTTCTGTCACTTAGTCCTCAATGAGCAGTCAACACTTGAGCATTGGGTGCAGCCCCACTATAAGGAATAATTTTAGTTTGGCTTAAAATACATAACATACAATTATTTGTTGGTTGGTGTGACTGAACGCTAAGTGCTTTTATATGCTACATTTATGTACGTACCAGAATATTTTAGGAAGTGACAGGGTCTCTTTAAATATAAAGTGATAGCGTGCAATGCTATGATCTTCCTGTGAACATTATTAGACATTGAAGACGGCTGGCATTTTGATGGTTCAGAAATAGATGTGGATCCCACACAGCACACTGTAGCCGGGATCTGGATTCCTGGCAGACTGACATGAATGAGTAACAGATCAATACACCACACCCAGCTGTCACTGACCCAATTTTTAGATAAACAGAAGCGGTCGCAGCCTCGGTGGTACCCCAGCAACTAGGTAAATAGCTGCCCTGGCAGGAGCTCATGGCAGCAAACAGGTTTCAGCTGTGGTTGTATGTAACCCCTTCACTGCCCCCGGGGGAACGCTGCCCTGATCAGAGGGGTCTGTGTGTGGCGCTGACTGGCGTCCAATCCCTTGAACCATAATTGGTCATTTCCTAACTTCCTATTCTGGAACTGTGGGAGATGCATATAATTATAATGCTGCTTTTGGAAAAAACACACATGGAGGTTGCCATGGTGGGGGATATTTAAACTGTAACTGCTGCGGGGCTGAGATAATGACAGGCTCTCTTCTCAAAGAGCTTGCTTGGATATAATCCTGGAACTTCTAATACTATATACTTTACTGGCTGTCTGATTGTATTGTTCTACGGAGGCTCTTCTCGTTAGAACATGCCAAGGTCACACACTGCTTGCAGACAAAGACCTGGTCATTGGAATTCGCAGAGGTCCCTTTCATAACACAAGGTGGCTTTCTTATCTTGGTGGGTTCACACTGGGGCGACTTGGGATCCGACTTGAGGTCGCCTCAAGTCGTCCCAAGTCGCACTGTAGAGAAAAACAATGTTAGTGAATGGGAGCGGTGTTAATACACACTACTCATGTCGCTCCGACTTCAGAAAAGGTTCCTGTACGACTTCAATCAGACTTGTCGCCTCAGAAGTCTGATCACTAGCTACTTTCCAGATAAGATAATATAAATTTCTTAGGCAAACCTCTCCCTCCCCCTCCCTCTCCCAGAGCTGATTGTTGTTTTATTGGCCACTGGAATGTCTCCTGTCTTGGAGAGGACTTCAAGTCGTGTTGTAAATCTCCCCAGATCGCCCTGTGGTTCATGCTCAAGTCGTGTCTGAGTCGCCTCTGAAAGTCGCGCTGGAAGTCGTGTCGCCCCAGTGTGAACCGACTCTAAGGAGAACTCCAATGATAAGTGTGTGTGAGGCATACGAGGATCAATCATGACACCACATCCCGTGTAAATATATGAAACAAATAGGAAGGGGGAAAAGGGCAACAAACCCAGGGACTTTAAACGGTGTCAAATCAAAGAAAATCAATCAAGCAGAAAAGTACAATATTTATTAAATTTTACATACATAAAAAATGAAAATAAACACAACCATAAATACAAAGATCCTGTGCGGACCGATGTGGCTTGAATAGGAGCCACTGGGATCCCTTGTACATCAAATGCCCAACATGTTTCGCCCAAGACCGTGCTTCATCAGGAGCTTGCTTGGATATAATCCTGGAACTTCTAATACTATATACTTTACTGGCTGTCTGATTGTATTGTTCTACGGAGGCTCTTCTCGTTCGAACATGCCAAGGTCACACACTGCTTGCAGACAAAGACCTGGTCATTGGAATTCGCAGAGGTCCCTTTCATAACACAAGGTGGCTTTCTTATCTTTAAGGAGAACTCCACCGAACGTTTGCGGCCAAACAGCCCAGGAAATGGTCATTGTCTTCCATTGAAAATGTCTTCTTATGTTATTATTTCTTTCATTTGCCCATTAACAGCAGCAGTGTGAAGAAGGATGTTCTTATCTCATCTTTGGGTTCAGAACCCCATCTCCCAAAGACCCCCATGCAGTAAGCAATTTTTTTTTTTTTTTCAAATCTTTTATTTATTTCAAGAGACATGAAGCAGGAAACACAACTTCAGGTACATGGAAGAGGGACAATGGCATATAGTGAGGCAAGCCAACATTGGAAGTCAAAAACAGTGTTTCAGAGTACGGTTAGATGTGGCGTGGCAAACATACGGTCCGCTCTTAACAGGTAAATGTAACCCTTTGTAGGGTCTGAGAGAATATAATTGTAAGCCTCTGCCTCTAGTTCATTAAATGACTATTCCATCGGATTGCAGTGGGTGGCCTCGTGTTCCCCGTCTCAGACTTTTCAAATATATTAAAACAATAGTAAGACATATGTCACAGGATGGATAGAGAGGGGAGAGAAGGAAAAAGGAAAAGGGGGTAGCAGAGAAAGTTGAGGTACCCCTGGAGACGTGGGGGAGAAGGGAGGGGTGGGAGGAGAGGGGAAATTGGAAGGTGGACTGGAAGGGGGGGGGGGGGTGATAAATGTGCGTCTCCTCGGTTGCAGTGCAAACAGGAAGGGTTGGTGGATATGTGGTGTCCCAGTACAGGTATTTGCTGTAGGCCCTGTCAGATTGAGACCCTCGGCTTGTGGGGCCTCCCCTGCAGGGACTCAGCTAGTCATGATGTGATTTATACTGTTATGGTTGATAATACATTTATTAGGTGCGTATAGCTTTAAGAGTTTTAATCTGCCATTTTATGTTTAGTCAATGTGTATGAGAGTCAGTAGGATTAAGTGCTAGACAAGACCTTATGGTGTTGTATTATACTTTAACTTGTAACAAACTTTAAATGTAAGTTCCAAGGGGAATACAGATAAGACTCTATGATCCACAGCTCTCAGCCAATGGGCTTTAGTCTCCCTCAGCTCTCAACCAATGGGCTTCAGTCTCCCTCAGCTCTCAACAAATGGGCTTCAGTCTCCTCACGTCTATATAAGGGGTGGGAGTTCCTGTTTAGGAGAGTCTAGTGCTACACATAGTTTCTGGCAGGTCAGAGCAGATTTCAGTCAGAGGAGAATCAGTGCAGGCCAGAGACCTCCCGTTCAGGAGAAAGTACAAATCGCGGAGTACCCCTAAATACTATAGAATCAGTACTTCAGCGCAATTATCGGATCAATCCTTCATTCCGACGAAAAGCCTCAAGTCTACCGACACTTCAGTAAGTGCATCTATTCTTCAGCCTAGTCAAGCATAGGCCCAGTATTACTAATCCGGCCGCAAAAGCCAAAGATATATGATAAGCCAAGCCCAAGCATTATCAGCTGTGTGGTCCTCTAGAGACTGTCTGTGGAACCTTTGCGACACTTTGTGTGAACGCTGTGAAGATTTTGACATCTGTCTTCATGCCAGTAAAGCCTTCGTTATATTGACCCCTGTTGTGGACTGTGTTATTACCACCCTAGCTAGCGGGGATACGGAGGCCCCCGGAGCTGTAGATTCCTGGGGTATACCAAGACTACAGTGGCGTCACGTGACAGAGAGGGTTAATATCATCCGACCCTCACTAAGGGTTAATACCACCAGACCCTGGGCTCCTAGCCCCAAGAACTAAGTAGCTAACCATTAAGCGTATGTGCGTGGCCGTGGGGCTCCCCCTCCCCGGTCATCACAGATAGCCACAGCAAGCCGCTGCGTGGCTACATTAAAGTGGTTGTAAAGGTTTGTTTTTTATTTTCTAAATAGGTTACTTTAAGCTAGTGCATTGTTGGTTCACTCACCTTTTCCTTATGTAGCGCCCCCCTATTTTGTGGGACGTTACGCTAAAGTTAGTGGGGAATGGGAGAGTTAAGTTGCTCCCACTCACAAATTAGTTAAGTTTAGGCTGCTGTCAGTTTAGAACTGCTTTCTAGGTCAGTCTGCATGCTAGGGGAGGTGTTTGTACCCCTGGGTGACAGTTGGCGCTGGAAGGGGTTCTGACAGACCCACTTTCTCCCAGCAGCTGATCAGAGGAGGATTTTCCCTCTGGACATGCTGGCAGGAGAGTATATCTGTGGCAGACGCCTGAGAGAGGGGAGAGACGTTCTATGCGGGGCCCGCGTTTAAGGGGCGGCATCCACCTTCAGGGTGCACGCATCCATGGGCCCCGCCATCGAGGCCTGCCTGGCCGAAGCTGTGCACCAAGCGGAGCTTCACCCTGACATCGAGAGGAAACCCAGCGGCTTGCTGGGTCCCAGATCCTAAGCTGGAAGCTGTACAGTGGGGGATTGGCTCAGGAGACCCAAAGGCAGAGGTTGTCCGCGAGGCCTAGGCGAACCACCGGGGATCCGGTCATCACTACATGACAGGTAGATTTCAACTGTCCTCTGATGACCCTAGAGAAGTGACTTACTGGGATGATCCATTAGTTCTACCCCTTTAAAAAGTATGGGAATTCCTCAGGCCTGTGGCAGAGGCCAGAATTCCTCCCAGTGACTATTGCAAGTGACTTTTCGGCTGCCAGGCCCAAGTTAGATGCCTGTCCGGGGCACTTTACCCACTCCGACGGGAGTGGCGACGATTAAGTGTGACTGTACTGGGAGCAAGCTGCTCTCTATAATATCCAAGGCCTGATACTGCAGTTTTCTTCCACTCATCAAGCTTTCTCTATAGTGTGCCATGTTGATGTTGGCCATGTTGGGCCTTAGAATAAAACTTTGAAAACGCACTCTGATGTCTGGACACTCGCTTTATTCACTTTCCACAAGTATTCACCCCTAGACAAGTGTAATTGGTAACTTAATACGCCAACCCTGAAATCAACCAGCGGCTCCTTCGGGGGTAGGGCTACACTTCAATTTCCCTTCTAAATGTTTTTTTTGTTTGTTTTCTTTGTCTAAATTTCTCACGTCCTGTTCCTCCTCAGTAAGGTGTTCAGTAAGCTGTTCTAAATGACTTTCCACCGCTCGGATGATAGTGGAAAGCTTACTGAGGAGAAACAGGAAGTGAGAAATTCAAACAAAGAAAAAAAAACATTTGGAAGGGAAATCAAATGAGAAGGTAAGTTAACCAACAATGCACTAGCTTAAAGGAACCAGTTTAGAAAATAAAAGACGAACCTTTACAACCCCTTTAAGTGGATTAGTCTGCTGTGCCGCTTTCAAAAAGACCATGTCCCTCGTCAGAGAAGACAAACAAATTCCAAAGTGTCCATATCTTAGTGTATCGTTCACGTTGATGGCGTGCTGTGAGGATGAGATCCTCCATTTTGTTAATTTCCTCCACTTTTTTAAGCCACAGGCCTATAGATGGAGGTTGTGTGGATTTCCAGCATAAAGAGATGCACGCCTTGGCTGCCTCGAGGAGATGGCGGATTATAGATTTTTTATGTACGGTTTGCTCGAGATGATGAAGGCATGGAGCAAGAAGAAGGCCGGATCGTAGGGATAGGACGTTCTGTAAACTTTTGGGCAACTTGTTGGATTGTCTTCCAGAACTGTTTCAGTTTTGGGCAAGACCAGAAGATGTGGAAAATCGTTCCCCTGTCTTCTTGGCATCTCCAGCAGCTATCTGAGGAGGAGGGGAAGATCTTAAAGTTTGTCTCCTGTATCTTAGTAAAAGTGGTTGTATACCCTCATGGTATACTTGCACCTACAGGTAAGCCTACATTAAGGCTTACCTGTAGGTGCTTGAAATATCTCCTTAACCTACATGGTTAAGGAGATATTTGCAGAAAAGCAGGCACCAATGTCTACGGTGCACACGCGGCATAGACAACGGTGCAGGCACACTGAGCGAGGCGGATCTTGAATGGGAGCCTTCCGGAAAGTGCCGGAATGTGTGCATGCACGGGAGTGACGTCATCGCCGCTCCGGCCAGTCACAGTCAATATTTTCGCAATTTTTTTGTTTATAGCTCAAAAAATTATAACTGCACAGGTGATAAAATACCACCAAACGAAAGCTCTATTTGTGGGAAAAAAATTACATTAATTTTGTTTGGCTTTGTACATACAATCAAATCTGTCTGCTGGAAACGGTCTGCTAGACCGTTTCAGCAGACAGATTCGATCGTGTGTACGGGCAAACAGACGGATTTGGCCACCCGACAGATTTCAAAGCATGCTTTGAAATCTGTCTGCTGGGAACCCGTCCGCCCGACATGTCTGCTGGTTAGTACGCTAACCAGCAGACATGTCTTCTCGCACACGCGCCGAATGGTTTCGACGCATGCGCGGAAGTGTTTTACTTCCTGGGGGGGGTGACGTGGCGGCGTCAACGTCACCGCCACGTCACCGACACATCAGCGCGCTGTCTGTTGGCGGGGATTTTGGTTTGCTCGTGTGTACACGCGAGCAAACCAAAATGCCAGCAGACAGATTTGTTCAAATCGGTCGGACAGACCGTTTTGAACAAATCTATTTACTCGTGTGTACGAGGCCTTAGTGTAAAACTTTGTTTGACCGCACAATTGTCAGTTAAAGCGAGGCAGTGCCGTCTTGCAAAAAATTGCCTGGCCAGGAAGGGGGTAAATCCTTCTGGGGCTGAAGTGGTTAAAGTGATATTGCAATTTTTTTAATTAAAATTGTAATTTAGCTAAAATAAAAAAATTATACTTACCTGCTCTGTGCAACAATGTTGCAGAGAGGGCTCTTTACCTCCCCTTCTGGAGTGCCCCGCAAGTGCTGATCCATCCACCTCTCGTGTGGGTGCCCCCCAAGCCTTGTGCTGAGAAGGCACCAATGTATCTGCACTCCTGAGCTGAGCCGTGTCACAACTGCGTCATTAACTCACAGCAACGTGTGAAAAAATGAACTACAACCACAGCCGATGGATCTGTAGTTCTCAATGGTATACTAGTTCAGTGTTTACCACCCACGTAGTCCGGAAATACATCTGTAACATGTAGCATCAGGGGTTATTTACAAAAGGCAAATCCACTTTGCACTACGAGAGCACTGAAAGTGCACTTTCAAGTAAAGTCACTGTAGATTCGAGGGGGACATGCAAGGAAAATAAAAAACAGCAATTTTGCTTGTATATGATTGGATGATAAAATCAGCAGAGCTGCCCCTAATTTCAGAGCTTCCCCTCAGATCTATAGCGATCTACAGCGACTGCATGTTCAAGTGGATTTCCCCTTAGTAAATCAACTCCTATGTTTGTTTATTACCACGAAAGTGGAGCTACCCTTTAATAACAATCAATATAAAGTGTTAATATATAGATAGAGGGCCAGATTCACAAAAGAATTACACCGGTGTATCTACAGATCCCCCGGCGTAATTCGAATTTCCCGCCGGCGTATCATTGTTTTCTATCCAGAAAACATGATACGCCGGATTTACGCTAAGATCCGACTGCCGCAACTCACTTACACCGTCGGATCTTAAATGTAATGTTACGCCGACCGCTAGGTGGCATTTACGTCGATTTCTCATTTGTCTATGCAAATGAGCCTGATACGCCGATTCCCGAACGATTTTGTGCCGCCTCGTCGTCGTTTACGTAGTTTCCGTAAGCGTAAACTTACCCCTGCTATATGAGGGGTAAGTTTACGTAGGTCCGTCGTATGCCATGTTAAGTATGGCGTCGGGACAGCGTCGTCTTTTTCCGTCGTTTTACTAAGTCGTTTGCGAATAGAGCTTTACGTCAATGACACTTACGTCGGCTTCATTGACGTTTTCCGACGTGAGCTGGAGCATGCGCACTGGGCTATTTTTATGGCCGGCGCATGCGCAGGTCGATCAGCGCGGGGGCACGCTTAATTTAAATACAAGCCGCCCCCTTTGAATTACGCGGCCTTACGCCGGGCCATTTACACAATGCCGCCGCAAATTACGGAGCAAGTGCTTTGTGAATACGGCACTTGCTCCAGTAAGTTGCGGCGGCGTAGTGTAAATGGCATACGCTGCGCCGCCGCCGATTCTATGTGAATCTGGACCATAATGGGAGTGTGTGTGTGTATATAAATATATATATTTATTAGGTAATAAGACTGGAGCAGTGTCAGCTCTGTACTGGAATAAAATACAATCTGGAACATGACAGCTCCTCTTTAACATCTCTCTCATTTCCATCCTATTAAGAATTGTTTGAGAAATGTTAGGACCTAAAACAAATATGCTTGTCAAAGCCGGGTACCCAGCACAGGCTCAGGTTCCTCCATACCATTATTTTAGCGTGACCTCTGACATACAGCGCTGTAATACACACATCCTGATTTACAAAAGCCTGCTCTACTTATTACTGCCATCCCTGCCAACGTCTCCCTTTTCCACTTACAATCGGAGCCAAACAGGAGAGGGCCTCCGAAAGTTAGGCGGCCAAGGAAGAATTCCATTCTTCCTGGGTTATCGTCAATGGACCTTATTCTTTTCCTTTCTTTCCAGCTCTAATAGATCCTGACAAATAAAGCCTGGAACACAGCAAATACAAGGAGAAGAGAACAGGGGGAGGGGGGAGCCACAGCAGAATTTGCTTCCTATCCGCCAGTGTTCATTTGAGGTTTCAGAAACAAAAAAAGTGTTTATGGGGGGGGGTTGTGGATTTTCGGGAAGCGGTTGTTAGGTCAGAAGCTGGCACTTCCACACTCAGACGGGCCTGCTGAGGCTGCAGGATGGCACGGCCGCAGAACAAAGAGCTTATTGAGCGGTATTTCTGTATAGAGGGAAGGCAGCTCTAGGACTGCTTGACTAGGGTGAGACTGGAAAGCAGCAGGACCCATGTGGGACACATATTCACTGACCCCAGCGATTCGGCAGATGGGCCCCACATTTCAGGATAATTCAACTTCCAGCAACACAAGGAACCTATTACTTTTTCTAAACGAGTCTTTAACCCCCACGGTGCTAGGGGGGGGGGGGGGGGTTCTGTCGCAGAGCCGCACAATTTCCAGATGAGTAGTAACTGCAGAATTTTAAGACGTACAATTAGCAGAGGAGCCATAAAAAGATCTTCCTTCAGATAACGTATACATACATAAAATGGTGCATACGTAACGTCTTGCCTGTGTTCCCCAGTAAACTTTCCAATGATTTGCTTCCCTTGGCCTCCGCTGGATCTTTTTTTCTTGAGAAATAACATGTACCCAAAATGTTTATTGTATCTGGAAAAGCTTAAGGTCACTGTAAAAAAAAAACAAAAAAAAAACACGGAAATTAGACATTTCGCTAAAAGGTATGATTGCTGTGCGTGTACGCTAATTAAAGTTTCAAAGGGATGTAATCACGAACAAAAGTTTTTAGCGTTTATAGGGCACTGCCTTGTATTTAGAGTTTTAGAAATGAAATGCTAGGGTAGGGCTTATTTTTTTTATCTAGTGACCAAAGCCAAATTTTTGTACAGCCAACATAGACCGCGGTCAGGGTTGTATACCTCCAAGTACACATAATATTGCGGACTGACAGTAACACATTCCTAAGCATAATAATATTCCAGACTGCTGCTCTATCTGCTGGTGTTGGTCCTGCAGACTATACTGGGAGATTGGGGCTCTCCCTGTATAAAAAAAAAGCAGCACTGTGCTATCAGTGTGATAGCCGCCGGCACTTTATCAGGAGCTCTGTGCACTCCTAATAAAACAAAGCACAGGGCCTAAACTTGTAAGAAAAGAAATGGCTGCACATCCAGAAATTCCGATTGCCTTTTATTGTTCAAAGTGATAACACCAAAGACACCAACACAAGGTCCCGTAGACGCGTTTAACACAAACATCTTGTGCTTAATCATGGTAATGACAAGATGTTTGCGTGAAACGCGTCTACGTGACCTCGTGTTGGTGTCTTTGGTGTTATCACTTTGAACAATAAAAGGCAAATTGGAATTTCTGGATGTGCAGCCATTTCTTTTCTTACAAGTTTCCCATGGAGGCGGGCCGGGGCTGGCACTCTACGAGACATTCCACCTTATCATCATCATCATCAGAGTCTCTTTTACTTTACACAGTGCCTGAACTCGGATGATTACACTGGGAGAGATGTGTTCTCCCTGTGTAATCTGCAGGACTAAGCTTTCATCTTGCTCTGCATTCTTTTAAAGCTGAAGTTTAGATAAGACAATTTTTACATAGCCACAATGGTTCAGCTTGGACCAATGTATGTATGTGCCATACCTGGATGCTGGAAATCACTGTTGGGCACCACACCTACAGTGATGTAAACTAGGCTTCAAATCCCATGCAGAATGGCTGCCCTGCTGCATTGTAATTACATAAAATTGAACACTTGGTGTGGGCACCATTCAGGAAACACTGCATTTTCCCAGTGAATGCAAAACCACGACGAAGAGGAGAAATGGTGATGTCACAATCTCAAGTTTATCCAACACTTTGCATTCATTCAGAAAATCGAAAGTGTCTCAGAATGGTGCCCACATTAAGCAAGCGACCTCCTATATTCATTAGCAGCAAAGCCCACTACAGTAATTTCCTGCTTCCACAGGGATCTCATGGCTTTGGCACATACATACGTATACTGGTCAAAGCTTGATGTAACTGTGTAAAGAATGACATACCTAAAACTCCGCTTTAAAAATGAAAGCTACTATTGTATCTTTCATTCAAGACTTAATGTCAATTCAAATAAACATGGCAATATTAGGTCAATGTCATGGCCCCAATTTGCCATAGAGCCATAGGTCAATGATGTCATGAGCATCCATGCCCCTTCATGCATGTGCAGCTGCTCTTTGCACAGCTGATTGGTCCAGCACTGACAACTTCCTTCTGGGTTCAGCCCAACATGGGTTCGGACCAAACTCATCCTTAATTACCACAATATGTAAATGTTTAGGTTGGGTGTTGCTCCCTCAAACCGTGCTGCCCTAGGCACTAGCCCACAGATGTCATTACAGTAAATACATTGATGATGATGGATCTTGTCAAGGCTTTAAAGTGATTATAAAGGAAGCAGCCTGAATCCTCCTCTTCTGAGGTACCCTGTTGGTGCACTTGGCCCCTCCTCCCTGTCCAGTGTCCTTCTGGGAAGCCGTGTATACACAGACAGCAGCACTCCGCCCTTCCCCCCCTCATTACTGGCTTTGAATGACAGAAGTTGGAGTCAATGGCTCCCAGTGCCCCAACAGAGTCAGTGAGACATGGAACTGAGGGGAAAGAAGACACATGCACAGCGTTTGATTAAATGATGTCTCAGGAAGTAAAATGGGGGGGGGGGGGTGAGAGATGCCTAAACATTTCTTTAGCTTAATGCAAGGAATGTATTAGGCCTCGTACACACAACCGAGGAACTCGTCGTAAATGAAACAGTTTTCCTCGACGAGTTCCTTGTCCGGCTTGTCGAGAAACTTGACAAGCTTTCCTTGCATACACACTGTCAAGACAAAATCTCGTCGTTCTCAAACGCGGTGACGTACAACGGCACTATAAAGGGGAAGTTCGATTCCACTGGCACAACCCTTGGGGCTGCTTTTGCTAATCTCATGTTACTGCGTGTTACGTAAAAGTTTGGTGAGAGACGATTCGCGCTTTTCAGTCTGTTACAGCGTGACGAATGTGCTATCTCTATCACGAACGCTACTTTTACCGAAGTACTACTTTATTCTGAGCGTGTGCGGGTTTCATAGCATACACACGAACGTGTTTCTCGTCGTAAACCAGCCCGACGAGAAACACGAAGAGGAAATTGGGACTCCCGACAAGGAAAAAGAGAACTTGTTCTCTTTTTTCTCGTCGAGTTCCACGTCAGTTTTCTCGATGAAAAACATACACACGACCGTTTTCCTCGCCAAAAAAGCTCTGCCACCAATTTTTTTTTAAAATAACTTTTTTTTATTATTCTGTAGAAAAATAAAACAGCAGAACATTGGTTCAGTTATGGCAAGCAAACTTTGGCAGATTTAAAGTAACAGTGTTGTCTAGCTAGCAAATGTTAGAACCCCGAGGGGGGGGTCGTTCCGTGAACTACGGCATCACATAGACTAACAGTAATATCCACAGGGTCTCTAGTAGGACATATAGCGCACCGCACCGTGCCGTGAGACTCCCACCAAGTTTCTTCATGGATTCTGTCGAGGCCTTAAGGTAAAAAATGTTTGGGCTTTAGACCCACTTTAACTAAAGACTGTATAGTAGTAGGCACATCAGCCCCGATGGTGCTTCAAAAAAGTTGCCTGAAAAGTTGACTAGGAGGAGGGCAGAAGTGTCCCCCATTAAAAGACATATAGTCACTTTCCTGTTGTAGTATAAAAAAAATGGAAGCAAACACTGGCTGGTGGGACAACTTGAATTATTTTTCTTTCCTTAGAACAAAAGTGTGTGTTGTTCATCGGGACTGTAGAGATCGTGCAGCTCAAGGTTCACATGAATAACGATGACTCTTCCTGCAGTTTCCACACCTCTGCCACCGCCCATGTCACATCACAATTACAGTGAAGGAAATTGCTGCACGTTACTCGACTTTCAAGGAATCCTGACTCTCTCCATAATTTTCACATTGTTCACTAACAGAGGGCAGCTCCTAACAAACAGCTAATTACACCTACAGAAAAACTAGTTACAGGCTGAAGGATTTGAGAAAGTGCTAAAATCTTGTTTTTCACCTATACTTGCTGTGCTAAGTGGCAATATAGAAGGTAGTGACAACACTTTTTAAAGCCTGCACTCCTGCTGTCACTGCCACTGTCTTCTGTCTATTCTTTAGAGTCTAGTGAAATTTGCCACACACAAAAGTAATTTCAGCAGGCTTTTGGAAATGTTGAATGTGGGCTTTTCAAAGACTGCATGATAATCGGGCTGCCAAGGCAATATCGAGGCTTCGCTAAGGTTTTACCTCCGGTTACGATAGAGATTTTAAGTCTGTGGGATAATTTAACCACTTGAGCCCCGAGCCTGTTTTTCAGATTCGGTGCTTATGAGACTAAAACAGTTTTGTTTGCTAGAAAATTATTTAAAACCCCCAAACATATTTTTTTTTCTAACACCCTAGAGAATAAAATGGCGGTCATTGCAATACTTTTTCTCACACCGTATTTGCGCAGCGGTCTTACAAGCGCACTTTTTTTGGAAAAAATTCACTTTCTTAAATTAAAAAATAAGACAACAATAAATTTGGCCCAATTTGTTTATATATTGTGAAAGATAATGTTACGCCGAGTAAAATGATACCCAACATGTCACGCTTAAAAATTGCGCCCGCTCGTGGCATGGCGTCAAACTTTTACCCTTAAAAATCTCGATAGGCGACGTTTAAAAAATTCTACAGGTTGCATTTTTTGAGATACAGAGGAGGTCTAGGGCTAGAATTATTTTATTGCTCTCACTCTAACGATCGCGGCGATACCTCACTTGTGTGGTTTGAACACCGTTTTCATGTGCAGGCGCTACTCGCGTATGCGTTTGCTTCTGCGAGCGAGCTCGTCGGGACGGGGCACTTTAAAAAAAAATTTTGGTGGTTTTCGTTTTTATTTTTATTGATTTTATAATTTTTAACACTGAAAAAAAAAAAAAATGATCACTTTTATTCCTATTACAAGGAATGTAAACATCCCTTGTAATAGAAAAAAGCATGACAGGTCCTCTTATATATGAGATCTGGGGTCAAAAAGACCTCATTCAGGCTTAAATGCAAAAAAAAAAAAAAAGAAAAAAAAAGAAAAAAGTCAAAATGTAAATAAATTAAATGTCTCTTTAAGACGCTGGGCGGAAATGACGTTTTGACGTCACTTCCGCCCAGCAGAGGTATGGGGACGGCTGAGGGACATTTTTTCCCTCAGTCGCATCCCCGGACAGCCAGCAAGAGGGCACCCTCTCCCGCCGCCGATAACGGCGATCTCGCGGCGAATCCGCCGCGATGACCGCCGTTATCATTAACAGGTCCGCCCCATGAAGAGATGGATATCTTGGTTGTGGCAGCAGCTGCCGCCGTTACCGAGATATCCATCTTCAAAAAAATGACGTCTTTGGACGTGGGGCAGATCTGAAGTGGTTAAATAAAAATACACCTTGGCAGTACAATAGTCCCTTAATGCCTCTTTCAGGAACAAACTATTTTCCACCAGGAAAAAGAGAATAAAGCCACGTACACACGATCAGACCGGTCCGATGAAACTGGTCCGACGGACCGGTTTCATCGGACCAGGCTAAAGTGTTCTGATGGTCTGATGTGTGTACACACCATCGGACCAAAAATTCAAACAGACCAGAACGCGGTGATGTAGAACACAACGACGTGCTGAAAAAACGAAGTTCGATGCTTCCAAGCATGCGTTGACTTGCTTCTGAGCATGCGCAGGTTTTTGGTCCGATGCTTTTGCGTACTAACCATCGAATCTGTCCGACGGACAGGTGTCCGTCGGACAGATTTTAAAGCAAGTTTTAAAACTTTGGTCTGACGGACAACGGTCCGATAGGCAGTACACACCATCGAATTGGTCCGATGAAACTGGTCTGCAGACCAGTTTCATCGGACCGGTCTGATCGTGTGTACGCGGCCTAAGATCGACCATGTCAGATTGTTTGAGATTGAAGGATGTCTTAAAGGGCAATGCCCTTTGTTCACTTTCTGAACTATGCAATAGGTATGGCCCTCTGCCTTGGGATGTTTGGAGATTTGGACAACTCCCAACATTTTGTGATAGCCCTCCCAAAACCCCTTGGCTCCGTTTATGATCTCAGGCCTTTGGAAAGACTTGTGGACCTGGGGGGGAATAAACAAACATGAGACCGTAGGAGTAGGAGAGTGTCGCCTGTCAAGGCCTGCTGTACAGACCTTTAACCTGGGGTTCACCCTGAAACACCAGTGCTGGAGAAATTACTCTGAAAGACTTTTGATTGGGGCAGCTCACAAGCCTATAGAAGTTAGGGAACTAGGAAAGCATCATGTTTTACCTGTTGGACAGTAAAATGTCTATTTTTGCACTTTTGCCAAGTAAGGTATTGAAACGTTGTCCCTGCCTACACAAAAGGTGTATCGTAAGTAACTGGCACACACATAGCTTAACAAGAGGGTCCAAACAGATTGGAGTATGAAGACATTAGTATTCAATATAGTAATGTGAAGACATAAGTAGTTGCCAAGTGTGACAGAAGTCTAAGCAGCATGTTGATAACGGTACCCATTATAGGTGGCACAGCCTCTAGCAACAAGGGAGATATTGTCGGCACTCCTGCCATCTGTGGTCTTTCTCCCATAGCAATGGGAGTGGATTGCACCACATTGGGTTCCTCATCCTGTACAGAGGTACCTGTAACAAAGTGCCAAACATAGCCCAGAAGAACCCACGCAGGGTAAGCCTCACATGCAACTCAGTACTTGGCACCCAGCAAATTAATGGGAAACATGGAGGGCGTGAGAAACAACAACCACACAGCATCTACTGCCCCACCTACCCACATGCCCATGGACACATATGTGTGACATTTAATCAGGAACTTCCAAGACATCAGGATATACATGACTCATCTCCAAGCCAGCATCTCAGTTTATTAGGTAGATACTGACCTTAAAGTGTTTGTTAACTCCAAAAAAAATACATATCCTGGTCCCTTAAAGCAGATTACATAGCACAGTGCTTGTGATGTGTAATCTGCCCCCCTCTAAACTATAAAAAAAAAAACTCCCTGAACCTGCCACTTCCTGTATCCAGTCTCTATACTGACCACAAAAATCAGGGCTGCTCAGCCCTGACGATCGTGTTGAGAGTGAGCCCCTGCATCATACGCTGCTGTCCCCTCTGCTCTCCTCTATCCACCTCACCTTCTTTTCTGCCTGTCCTCTCCCTCTCTGGGTCTGTCCCCCGCCGCTATTCTTGAAATAAAAAAAAAGGTATAATGGTAGAGTTTTAAAAAAAAAGCATTTTAAATACAGAATAACTTCAGGCCGTTCACGTAACTCAAGGACACGTTACAGCTACGAGACAGAGCTTCTGCGGAGAAGATGTGATCTCCCTGGGTGGCGTCAGAGGGAGATCATGGCTCCTACCGCAGAAGACATCCATCGGAGCTGTAAAGTGGCCGCAAGTCATGTGACCGTCCTAAAGACAGCTCAAATTAGGTATTTAAAATGCTTGTTTTTGAAAACTACTTACATACGGTGCTATGCCAGCCTCTTATAGAGCGGTTGGCATAATCTTATATAAATGAGTCAACAAACCCTTTAAAACAAAGATGGCATGGGCTTTTGAAGAGAAAAGCAGATATCAGAAGCTCCATGAGTGTTAATAAATACCTGGATTAACAAAGAACTATACATTGCTCCAAGCTCTAGTGACGCCCTCTGTTTCCTGAAGATCGGGTGCCTGGCCAGAAAAGTGACTGCCCACGCTCCATGTACACCATGGAAAGAATAAAGGTCTGCACACCGATGATGTCACTTCAACCAAACCAACTTTATTCCACAAGACAAATCACAGTGATGGTTCGCACCTGAAGCCTCCACTACAGGTACTTTTCATCCCTTCAGGCTTTGTTATAGAAACGTTTTCATGACTAAGGCCTCGTACACACGACCGAGAAACTCGTAGTAAAAGAAACATCGTTTTCCTCAACGAGTTCCTTGTCAGGCTTGTCGAGAATCTTGTCAAGCTTTCTTTGTGTACACACTGTCAGGACAAAATCTCATCATTCTCAAACACGGTGACGTACAACACGTACAACGGCACTATAAAGGGGAAGTTTGATTCCACTGGCACAACCCTTGGGGCTGCTTTTGCTAATCACCTGTTACTGCGTGTTAAGTAAAAGTTTGGTAAGAGACGATTGCTATCTTCATTACGAACGCTACTTTTACCAAAGGTGCGCTCCCGTCTCATACTTTATTCTGAGCGTGCACGGGTTTTTAAGCATACACATGAACTTGTTTCTCGTCGTAAACCAGCACGACAAGGAAATTGAGACTCCCGACGAGGAAAAAGAGAACTTGTTCTCTTTTTTTCTCGTCGAGTTCCACGACAGGTTTCTCGACGAAAAACATACACATGACTGTTTTCCTCGGCAAAAAAGCTCTGCCACCAAGTTTCTTGATGGATTCTGTCGAGGAAAACGGTCGCGTGTACGAGGCCTGAGCCTGTAAGAGTGAAATGCGTCAGCGGGGCTGCCTTCTGGTGAGAACCTAAACATCAGTGTGTTTTCTCTTATGGAATAAAGAATTCTTGTTTGTAATTTTACATTGATTTTTCTATAGAGCCAAGCGCTGCTTTTGGATTGTTTATCCACATATGATAATTCCAATTATCACAATACTGAACATGGTCTATGAAAGGTCTATCTCTGACTTGGTCTCCCCAGCAGTTGAAGGGTCATTTGTGACTTTCTATATTCCTGCTGGTGGTTTTATTCAAACTCCATTGTTTGCTCTTATATGCATTCATGGAATTCTTTTTAGGAAGAAGTTATCTGTGCCCATAGACTCTCATGGGATCCATATGCAGACCATTAATTTAACATGAACAGTTGCTGGCTTTGTTAGTATTTTCAGCATTTATATGTTTACTTTTGTGCAATCATTTTCTACACTCTGCAGTTTGGGCAGACAGAATAGTTAAATGACTTTTGTAAAAGATTCTGAAAATATTGGTTTTAGTAGTCACAAGGAAATGCTAAGTAAGCTTTTGTTGGAAGACAAAGAAAACGTGTCCTAAGAGACCCAGGGGGCTGTCATTGGTAACCTCTTATGAAAATGCAAATTGCTTGACTGCCCTACAGTTCAACCATTGCTAAGCCACTGATTTAGTAGAAGTGTGAGGCCTCGTACACACGACCGAGAATCTCGTCGTAAAAGAAACATCGTTTCCCTCGGGGAGTTTCTTGTCAGGCTTTTCGAGCATCTTGTCAAGCTTTCTTTGCATACACACTGTCAAGACAAAATCTCGTCTTTCTCAAACGAAACGCGGTGACGTACAACTCGTACAACGGCACTATAAAGGGGAAGTTTGATTCCCCTGGCGCCACCCTTGGGGCTGCATTTACTAATCTCATGTTACTGCGTGTTAAGTAAAAGTTTGGTGGAAGACGATTCGTGCTTTTCAGTCTGTTACAGCATGACAAATGTGCTATCTCCATTACGAACGCTATTTTTATCGAAGTGCCGTCGTACGTGTTGTACGTCACCGCGTTTGAGAACGACGAGATTTTGTCTCGACAGTGTGTATGCAAAGAAAGCTTGACAAGATTCTCGACAAGCCTGACAAGAAACTTGTCGAGGAAAACAACGTTTCATTTACAACGAGATTCTCGGTCGTGTGTACGAGGCCAACATGTTCTCTTTTTTTCTCGTCAAAATCCACAACAGTTTTCTCGACGAAAAACATACACACTCTGCCAGCATTTTTCTTGATGGATTTTGTCGAGAAAACGGTTGTGTGTAGGAGGCCTAAGGTTGGGTGTTCTACTTGGACTTGTGGATGTTGCTTTATTATGTAAAACTATTAGAATAGCTTTTACATTTTAGAATGGGATACTTTAAGACTGTCTGTCCATAATTTTTAAAGGGTGCCTCGAGATTGTCCATAATTTTTAAAGCGTGCCTTGATTGAAAAACAAATGTATAAACACTGCCGTAGAGCATGTCACTGGTGTAAACTGGTGGGAGAAGTCCTGTGTGAGAGCAGGCTGATGATTTTTGGATGTGGCAGTGCAGGGGTTATCTAGACACAAGTTAAACCTCTCTATAATTATGCTTGTTAAAATGACATTCTACTACAAACGTATCTCATTTCCTCTTCCTAAATCTGACACCGACCTCTACTCTGACTATAGAGGAAATACTGTCTGTAAACAGCTAGATATAGATTATTCTAGACAAAAATGGAGCCCACATTCCATTTGAATTGTGCACTATAAAATGTAACGTCAATAGAAATACGTGTTTAGATGATGACTACGAGACCTCTTATTCGCATTGTGTCAATAGCAGTAGTAATTTCCTTTATTAGCAGACATGATTTCCTGCCAGCATAGACTGTTACTAATTATTTAGAACAACATTTTTCCGATTATTTTATGTCAAGGAAGGCTTGGCAACTATTTTGGAGAAGTAAAGACTCCCTTCCTTATAGGGATGTTTGTATTTTGTATTTATTTTTTTTTTATTTTTTTTTAAAGGACTGTTGACTAAAGAATGTTGGAAACATTTTTTTAATTAGATTTTTTAGGCACCAAACGTGACAAAATAAAAAAAAAAAAAAAAAACACATTTAATTTTATTGATACAAAACATTTAAAAACAAGACCATATCATCCAAAGCAACAAACATTTTAAGAGCAGACCACTGAATATTGTAGTCATCTTGACAATAAGCAAATCAACAAGCGTTGTTTTTTATATATATATATATATATATATATATATATATATATATATATATATATATATCATACAAGTACCAACGTGTTTCAACTCCAAAGATTCTTCATCAGGGGTTCAAACAGCATGTCGATTTCTACAATATGAACATAGAATCAGAAATAGTGGAAAGATAAAAGATATACACATAATGTTACAAGAGATGTTATTGAGTATAATATCATGTTCAGTGCTGTCTTTAATGTTGATTGGACCCTGGGCAAAAAAAAATCCCCCCCCCCCCCCCCATGCAATTTTGCTCTTCACCTGCTCTGAGACATACAATAAATATCAGCTAGACTTAAAATCAGTTTACTGTATCAGATCAGGCAGTGATTGTGATTGGTTGCCAGAGGTTACAGCATATCATTACGACTTACTGACTGGTTGCTAGAGGTTACAGCACACATTACTGCTCACTGATTAGTTGCTAGAGGTTACATTATTTCTTCTTTGAAAGAAGATCAGGCATGAGGGAGAGGGGGCGAGCAGGAGTGTCAGGGTGCCCACTAACACACAGCTCATTTCTCTATCTGCAAAGTAGAGAGTGTCCTGACTTGCCTGCTCGCCCCCTCCCCCCTCAAGAAGCTTTCTCCACACCAGAAAGAAAGCCTCGCATTACGGTGGTGAGTTACAGACAGAAGAACAGGAAGTGAGGATTTCTCAGAAGAAATAAGGCAAATTTAAATTAAAGTTGAAGGATGAGGTAAGTGAAGGAGGACTGCACTAAGGTAAAGGAAGCTATTTAGGGAAAACAAAAATTCCTTTCCAACCCCTCTAATGCAAATGGACAGTGGAGTCCATCTACATCTGGTTGCCAAAGAGCTCAGCAGGGTCTGCCCGTGTCCGCTCTGCATAAACTGAGCAGTCACAGGTGTCAGCTGGTTGCCACTGAGCAAAGCTCTCACCATTACAGTGTTATGGACATTAATATGGACTAATCTACATCCATGAACCTTTTTTTTTACTTTTGGATTTTTTCCTTACCAATTTTCCTCTCCCCCTTCACCAGTATTAATTACGTATAGGTACACATTGGGAGTGCGCTCAATTATTTTGTTTCTGCTCTCTGTGAAAGGGGCTAAAAACTAATACAATTGTGGCCAAATATTCCAAACATTAGAAAACTTTGTTCGAGTGCCTATTTTCTTCTCGGAATTTGAAGCAGGTCCTGTATTTGGTATATTCTCCACTATCTCAGCCCTACCCAGGTTATGATGATGACAATAACAAGGGTCGCATCAACCTTTTAACAACAGCTCAAAGAATGTTTTGCCCTGATACAAATGTTACCAGAAAGTTTACATATAAACAACATATTGAACCTGAAATTTAGTGGGAGATGGGAAGTTGAGATAACTAGCCCTCAGTGTTACATTCTTGCTCTACCTGTTCATTCAGCATACAACTAAAGCTGGCCATACATGGGTGGAGTTTTGCACAAAAAGTCTTGAAAAGAATGTTCCAAAAAAGTTAATTAATTTTTCTAATCATTAGTGGAGTCAAATCGACATTCGTTTTCAACACAGTGATGAGAACGTTCAAAGGAGCAGAATGGAAAATGTGGTTTTCATTCAGTAACGTCTATTTAAACTTTAAAAACAGACAAAATATTTCAAAAGATATTTTAACCACTTGCTTACTGGGCACTTAAACACCCTTCCTGCCCAGAGCAATTTTCAGCTTTCAGCACTCTCACACTTTGAATGATAATTACTCAGTCATGCAACACTATACCTAAATGATTTTTTTGTCTTTTTCTTCCCACAAATAGAGCTTTCTTTTGGTGGTATTTGATCATCTCTGGGTTTTTTTATTTTTTGCGCTAATAATAAAAAAAGACCGAAAATTTTGAAAAAAAAACATTTTTTCTTAGTTTCTGTGATAAAATTTTGCAAATTATTAATTTTTCTTCATAAATTTTGGCCACAATTTATACTGCTACATGTCTTTGATAAAAATAACCCCAAATTTTTCGAAATTATTTGGTCTGTGTGAAAATTTTAGAGTCTACAAGCTATAGTGCAAATCATAAAAAATTATCACATCTGATTACACCTGATGTACTGAAGGCCTATCTCATTTCTTGAGACCCCAACAAGCCAGGAAAGTGCAAATTCCCCCCAAATAACCCCATTTTGGAAAGTAAACATTCCAAGGTATTTATTAAGAGGCATGGTGAGGTATTTGAAGTTGTAATTTTTTCCCACAATACTTTGCAAAATTAAGATTTTTAGTTTTTATTTAAAAATGTTCTCAAAATTGTCATTGTAATAGCTTATTTCTCTCACATGGCATGTGCATACCACAAATTACACCCCAAAATACATTCTGCTACTCCTCCTGAGTAAAACGATACCCCATGTGTGAGACTTTTTCACTGCCTGGCCACATACGGAGGCCCAACATGCAGGAAGCGCCATCCGGGGTTTTAGGAGCATAAATTGCACATCTAACTAGTTGACTACCTATTACACTTTTGAAGGCCCTGGAACACCAGGATAATGAAATTACCCACAAAATGACCCCATTTTGGAAAGCTAACACCCCAACGTATAATCTATGAGGCATAATGAGTCTTTTGAACGGTTCATTGTTTTCCAGAAGTTTTTGGCACACGTGGAAAAAAAAATGAAAACGCATTTTTTTTACACAAAGTTGTGCGTTTCTAAGATATTTCCAACACATAGCATTTAGATAGCAAAAATGACACCCCAAAATACATTCTGCTACTCCTCCTGAGTAAAACGATACCCCATGTGTGAGACTTCTACACAGCCTGACCACATACAGAGATCAAACATGCAAGGAACACGGTCCGGTGTTCCAGAGACACATAGCATGCACATACCAAGAGTTACACCCCAAAATACATTATGCTGAGCAAAGCGTAAACAAAAGATTACCTGTGGTAATAGTAGCGCAGTTCTACACAGCAGGATAGCACTGGTCCAGGCAGCAGGCGGGGACTTGGTCAGCAACGGCATACACAATTGTCCAGGCAGGGATACTGTCCCGTCAGGGTTAGTGCAGGTGGTCAGTTCATGCACCAGGCAGAGGCATGATGGCATAGGTCCTACAGGCAGAAGTAGGGCCTCGTTCAGGACAGAATGGGGACAGGGGTGGAGGCTTCTCCCACCCAAATCTCTTTGAAGCCTCCGGGCAACCAGACCCTAATCTAGAATGAGAAAACAAAAACAATTGTGCGACCCCTGTGCTATGAATCCCACTAGTCCACTGGCAGGGTAAAAGATCAGTCCAAGAGGCAGGCAAAAAGAATGGTCAAACAGTCCAGGGTCAGTTCCAGATCAGGCAGAGGTATAAACAGAATCGGTAGGCAGAATCGTGGTCAAATAACAAGCCGGGGTCATAAGCAGAGGTATAAGGGGTGTGAAGGTAAATGGCAGGAAGTGACTAATAATTTAGTGTGGTATGGTAACGGGCGAACTACGCAGAGGGCTGGTTGGGAAGGGCATTTAGGACAATAATAAATGGTGTCTCTTCTCACTCCTGCTTTGGAGCACACCTTGCATCTTTTTTGGCATTTATGGCCTGTTGGTCTGGGAGGGAGTTTATCTGGAAAGTGGCGCTCGTTGAGTCGGCTAACCACATCGGATCAAATGTATGCTGGTGGGTTGCTGGGGTATAAAAGGGCAGTGGTGATTTCCTCCAGGTAGAAAAGGTAGGGTTTGGGTCTTGGAGTGGATTTCCGATATATCACATATGTGTTGTACGCGGCCAAATTGAACAAATAAATTGAAACTTTTTTATACCACTGGTATGATCTTCTTGTAGAAAGGTAGGGTTCCAGCATCTGGTCGTTCAAATCGACACCCCCCATGAACTTATTGTAGTCATGAATGCATTTCGGGTTCTGGATTAGCCCATTCCTCGTTCTGGTCTCAACGAATGTGTTGTTGTGGATGGTAGAAAGCACGTACACATCCCTTTTGTCCCTCCATTTCACAGCCAGAACTTCCTCTGTACGTAAACTCGCCGTCTCCCCTTTTTCTAATTTTTTGACGACAAGACTTTGAGGAAAGCCCTTCCGGTTCGATCGCACGGTGCCGCATGCTGGGGTATTTTTTTGGAAAAGGTTTCGGAACAGGGGCAAACTTGTGTAGAAATTGTCCACATATAAGTGGTATCCTTTCTCCAGGAGTGGGTTCAGGAGTTGCCAAACAATTTTCCCGCTGGTTCCTACGTAGTCTGGACAATTGGGGGGGTGTAGGTGGCTGTCCTTTCCTTCGTATACGTTAAAGGCATACGTATAACCTGTGGCTCGGTCACATAATTTATAGAGCTTCACCCCATAGCGGGCCCTTTTACTGGGAATGAATTGTTTTATGCCCAGCCTGCCAGAAAATTTTACTAAGGATTCGTCTACACATATTTGTTGGTCCGGGGTAAACAACTGGGGGAAAATTTCGGAAAAATAATTAAGTAGTGGCCGAATTTTATAAAGTTTATCAAAACTTGGGTCATTTCGGGGAGGGCACTGGGTATTGTCGTTGTAGTGTAGGAATCTCATTATCAATTGATATCTGGACCTGGGCATTTTTGAGGAAAAGATGGGCATGTGGTAGATGGGGCGGTTTGACCAATAGGCACGTAGCTGGTTTTTGTGGTTTAGTCCCATACAGAATATGAGGCCCAAAAATTTTTTTAAACTCTTCCACTGTTAGGGCTCTCCACTCGAAGGGACGGGCATAATGGGATGTGGGGTTACTGGAAATAAATTGTTGTGCATAAAGATTGCACTGGGTAACAATTGAGGCAAGCATGTTGTCGGTGAAAATTAAATTAAAAAAGTTAATCGGGGCAAAATTTTCTGTGTCCACCTGGACTCCTGGCTGGGCAGTGAAGGGGGGGATGTTGGCTTCTCCTGAATTAGAAGGAAGCCACATGGGGTTCTGAAGGGAATAGGGAAGGCTGGCATGGGACCTACCCCTTTGGAACTGAGGTGACACCCCCCACTGGTACGTGACCTTGCTTGCTGAGGTATTGCGGTACTGGTGGATGGCACAGCGGTGCTGGTGGATGGCACTGCCTCCTTAGCAATACGCCTTCTTCTGGCGGGTGGACCCTCCTCCTCTTCTTCTTCCTCTTCCTCCTCCTCCTCCTCGGATGTCTCTTCTCCACTGCTGACTATCGACTCATAGGTGACGTCAGATTCGTTGTCGGAATTTTCAGGGGAATCCGAATCGCAGAGCTCCCCGTTGCTCTCGTCAGCCGCCATAATTTCATATGCCTCCTCAAGTGCCATTGTTGGCACTGATGACACTGACAGGTGGCACTGACGGCAAATGGCACGGACTGATGGCAGATGGCACTAATGGCAGGTAGCACTAATGGCAGGTGGCACTAATGGCAGATGGCACTAATGGCAGGTAGCACTAATGGCAGGTAGCACTAATGGCAGGTAGCACTAATGGCAGGTAGCACTAATGGCAGGTAGCACTAATGGCAGGTAGCACTAATGGCAGGTAGCACTAATGGCAGCTGGCACGGGCAGATGGCACGGGCAGCTGGCACGGGCAGATGGCAGATGGCACCGATGACACGGGCAGATGGCACTGATGACAGATGGCACTGATGACAGATGGCACTGATGACAGGTGGCACGGGCAGGTGGCACTGATGGCAGGTGGCACATGCAGATGGCACATGCAGATGGCACTGATGGTAGATTGCACTGGCAGGTGGCACTGATGGGAGATTGCACTGGCAGGTGACACTGATGGCAGATTACACTAATTGCAGGTAGCACTAATGGCAGCTGGCACGGGCAGATGGCACGGATGGCACAGATGGCAGATGGCACAGATGGCACGGGCAGATGGCACAGGCAGATGGCACGGGCAGATGGCACTGATGACAGATGGCACTGATGGCAGATGGCACGGGCAGGTGGCACAGGCAGGTGGCACTGATGGTAGGTGGCACAGGCAGGTGGCACTGATGGTAGGTGGCACAGGCAGATGGCACTGATGGTAGATTGCACTGATGGCAGATGGCACTTACGGCAGATGGCAGGGGCAGGTGGCACTGATGGCAGGGGCAGGTGGCACTGATGGCAGGGGCAGGTGGCACTGATGGCAGGGGCAGGTGGCACTGATGGCAGGGGCAGGTGGCACTGGGGGCAGGTGGCACTGATGGCAGGGACAGGTGGCACAGGCTGTTTGCACTGGCAGGTGGCACAGGCTGTTTGCACTGGCAGGTGGCACTGGCAGAGACACTGGCGCTGTTTTTAAACTTTTACTTTTTTTTTTTTTCAACTCACTGAACGCTGTCACTCTCTTTCTCTCCTCACACACTGTGTGTGAGGAGAGAAAGCCGGCGATGAGAGATGATCTCATTTGTTTACAATTGAGATCATCTCTCATTGGACAGCGAGATCGAGTGCTGAATGGCCTCTGCGATTGGCCATTCAGCACGATCTGTGATTGGCTGTGTCCAAGGGACACGGCCAACACAGTTTTTCGCCGATGCGCGCTCGCGGGGACGCGCGGCGAGCGGGGAAAGGCAGTCACGTCCAAAGACGTCAACCCGGCGCCTCAGGTTTGCGCTGTTCACGTCTTTGGACGTGACGCGGAAACGAAGTGGTTAATGTTCTAAAAAATACTTATACAAAATTCTCCTAAGACTTTTCCTAGGAATTTTCTTTTCAAACTCTGTCCATCGGTGGTCAGCTTAACCACTTAACCCCCGGACCATTTGTCTGGTTAAAGAACGGGCCACTTTTGCAATTCGGCACTGTGTTGCTTTAACTGACAATTGCGCGGTCATGCAACGTGGCTCCCAAACAAAATTGACGTCCTTTTTTTCCCACAAATAGAGCTTTCTTTTGGTGGTATTTGATCACTTCTGTGGTTTTTATTTTTTGCGTTATAAACAAAAATATAGCGAAAATTGTGAAAAATTAATGTATTAGAAGTTAGAGTTACTGTTGGGTACCTATCGAGGGAAACCTTGCTGTGTGGGAGCCACCTCGCCAGAGCTATAGAGTTTGTTTGAAGTTTTCCTTCATCTGACTACACTTGCATGTCTATAAGTTCCCAGTGCTTCTTTGAATACGCTGTTCACCTCAGGCCTGGTAAGCAACCGGGTGGTCCCACCCAGTCCACTCCAACTCACAGGAGTGGCCCACCCAAACCCCACCTGTAATTATGTGGGGCCACCCATTTGTGGCTCCCAATAACTGCAATACATGCCTTTTTATGTTATTTAACATGCAAATCTTGGACAGTTTTCATCTATGTAAACAAGATGATAAATATAGAAGTGTAGCAGTTATGCCCCTCTAGCCCAAGAGTGAGGTTATGGTAGGAAAAGTGTGCAAACCTGACATGTTTTGTTGTCCATATCAGCCTTTCTCTTTTTTTTTTTTTAACTTTTTTTTTGTCATAAGCTGGTTTGTAAATGATAACCCTAGTAATTTACACCTGCTGGTTAAAAAAAGTTTTTAGACGCCCATATGGTCTTTTTTTAACACTGACATGCATATTTTTGATGTTTTACATTTGTACTATTCAACATTGGCATGGTCAGGCATTAATAAGCTAGCGTTAATAACTTAGCGTTAATAAGATAATAACTTAGCGTTAATAAGACACTGCCTAAGTGTGAACCCAGCTTAAAGTGGGAGTAAACTCTCATGGACGATTTTAACCTATAGATAAGCCTTTCTTATTGGTGAATGAATGAATAAATGAATGAATGAAGACTAATATAGCGCAGCACATGCAAACTAAATCGCCTCTGGGCGCTTGTTGTTCCTGTTTCCTTTGATATCAAAAGAGATGAGTCTTGATCTTTCTCCTGAACGCTAAGTGGTTCTCCTCCAACCGAAGGCTGGTTGGTAAAGCGTTCCATAGTCTGGGACCTTGGACCGCGAATCTTCTTTCTCCTTTGGACTTGTAGTTGGCTTTCGGTATCTGGAGTAGATTTTGATTGGTGGATCGCAGAACGCGATTGGGATTATGAGCTTTTATTTTTTCACATAGATAATGGGGAGCATTCCCATGGAAACATCTATGCGTTAGACAGAGTGCTTTAAAAGCAATTCGGTCTTTTACTGGCAACCAATGAAGGGATCTCAGTGAAGGTGAGATTGATTCCCAGGGTTTTTTCCCAGTCACAAGTCTAGCAGCCGTGTTTTGAACGACCTGCAGACGAGCGATTTGGTACTTCGGGAGTCCGAGGTAGAGGGCATTTGCATAGTCCAATCTTGAGTTTACAACTGCTCCCACCACGACCGCTAAATCTTCTTTGGGAATAAAAGGAGTGAGTCTGCGTAGTAGGCACAGCAGATGGTGAGATCCGCTGACTACTGATCCTATTCGTGCGTCCATTGTCATATAGGAATCACAGATGACCCCAAGACTTTTGACTCTGGCGCTAGGGGTGATGATTTTGCCCAGAATGGGCGGGGGTATCCAGGTAGTTGCAGGTTGATTCATCTGCTTGGCGTGAAACAGGAGAAGTTCTGTTTTAGCTCCATTGAGTTTAAGATAACTCTTTGTCATCCAATTCTCTATCAAAGAGAGGCAAGTCTCTAGATTGAGGTGGTGATCCTTTTTATTGCCAATGCGGAAATACAGTTGCGTGTCGTCTGCATATGAGTGGTAAAGCAGTTTTTGGCTGCTGATAATTTCAAAAAGAGGACGAAGATAGATGTTGAACAACACCGGTGATAGAGGCGATCCTTGTGGGACTCCGCACGATACTGTGTGTTTTTCAGAAGTGAAAGGTCCTAATTTCACGGTTTGCGATCGGTTTTCCAAATAAGAGGAGAACCAAGATAAATCGCTCTCTGCGACTCTGGCCACTTCAGCGAGCCGAGTCAGTAATAGTTTGTGGTCGACAGTGTCGAAGGCTGCGCTTAGGTCCAACAGAACCAGTAGACAGGATTCTCCTTCGTCTGCGGCCTCAAGAGCGTCGTCCCATATTTTGGTCAGACCTACATATATACATTATATATACATATACATATACATATACATATACATATACATATACATATACATATACATATACATATATATATATATATATAGTAAATGTCTCCTAAACGTGCACCATTTACTTATGAAGCCACCAATTATGTCTCCGGTGTTAATTTAAAAAAGTAATAAAAACAGCCAACAAGTCTGCCATCAAGCAACTGCTTTTGGATAAGCAGGCTTCTAATGTGGAGTCAGGCAACACCAACTTAAGCATTATAAAATGTAACCTGTCCCTACCTGCAGGCAACAATTCGTATTGGACCAATTTACACAACCATCGAACCCTCTTCCTGAGATGCTGTGTGTTTAAAATGGACATTATGCCTGTGCTGGCAGATCTGGAGGTGGTTATTCTTTTCCAATAATGACCATTATGCCTCGTACACACGGTCAGACTTTTGACCATGCAAAAGTCCGCCGTGAGTCCGTCAGAAGTCTGACGTAAAGATAAAGAACAGGTTTTCTATCTAAGGTCTGTCGGACTTCCGGCCAAAAAAGTCAGATGGAGGCTACACACGGCCTGACTTTCTGAGAAAGTCTGACCATGTGTACGAGGCATACGAGTCCATATTAGTGGAACCATACTCCAAAAATTATATTTTAACATCTTTTTAATATAATGGTTTTGTGTCTGGTGATGCTGGTGAAGGTACATCTGGAGTGAATATGTTAGTGAAGGCCAAAGAAACTGTATAGCAGAGAACAGCACATAAGCAGGCAAGCTTTGCCTACTATTTAGTTATTGGACTCCAGTAGTAAGACCAGTTCCCTAGCTCATTGCTCCTGTACACCTTTTGGGTGTTTCCTCCCACTGTTTGCTTCATAAGTCCCCTTTCAGACAGAGCAGAATCCGACAAGCGGATCCACCTGCTCAGTGTGTGGTCTCTCCGCTGATCCCCGATGAGCAGGCAGATGACAGGTTTGTGTCCGCTCTGCTATGCAGAGCAGGCACAGACAAAGCCTGTTGTTCTTTATAGGGTAGTCAGATGGTAATGGACCACCTGTCTGTTTCCATCTGACTGCCATCTGATCCACTGGATGGATAAAGAACAATGGGTGGCCCGATTGGGTCCGCCTGAAAAACTGACACCCCGAAGAATTGTGTGAAAGGGGCCTAAAACAAAATAGATGAATATGTCCTTATAAACACTACATCAGTTAGGCCTTGTACACACGACCGTTTTCCTTGACAGAATCCATCAAGAAACTTGGTGGGAGAGCTTTTTTGCCAAGGAAACCGGTCGTGTGTACATCTTTCGACGAAGAAACTGTCGAGAAACTCGACGAGCCAAAAAGAGAGCATGTTCTCTTTTTCCTCAACGGGAGTCGAATTTGGCTCATCGAGTTCCTCATCGGGCTGCTTTCCGACGAGAAACTCAAGCATGTGTATGCTAAGAAACCCGCGCACCCTCGGTAAACGTAGTATTTGTAATGGGAATAGCACATTTGTCAGTAACAGTAACAGACTGAAAAGTGCAAGTGTCTCTTACCAAACGTTTTCCTAACACGCAGTAACATGAGATTAGCAAGAGCAGCCCCTGCCGTTGTATGTGTTGAAGTCACCGTGTTTGAGAACGAGGAGATTTGGTCTTTAACGTGTGTACACAAAGCAAGCTTGTCGAGTTCCTCGACAAGCCTAACAAGGAACTCGACAAAGAAAACGATGTGTTTTGCCCGACAAGTTCCTCGGTCGTGTGTACGAGGCCTTACAGGGAAACAACTTACAGATGTATTATGTACAAAAAATCTGTTAGAATTTTTATCCCATCTACAATCTAGCATCTAACAAGAGCAGATGACCCTTTAAAGTAGAACTGAAGACAGGCATTGAGTAAGGGATGGATATAACCCCTACAACTTGTTTTTGTCTCATTGGGGAGATTACCATTCACTTCCTGTCCTATAGCCACTACAGGAAGTGAGAGAAAATCCCTAAAAGTGAGGGAAATCGTTGATAGACACCAGAGTTACCAGAATTAGTGTCCCAATAGTAAGACATTTCCCATTATTCCTGCTCTGGTGACCACTCAAAATTTGTGATTTTCTTTCACTTTTGGTAATAACAGTCACTAGGACAAAAACACAAAACTAAAAAAAAAAAAAAAAAGAGAATAGGGGCATAGACAGCAATAATAAAAAAAAAACAAAAAAAAAAAAAAAAAAAAAACTTACAGATGTTCTAATCCCTCTCCACTATATAAATAAAAATCTCACCACCTCAAGACATGTATGAAGCATGTGAAGACTCACAAGATAAGGGAGATCTTTTTTATAGGTGGACTGACTAGTTAAAGATTCCTCAATACGCTTATCTTTTCAGCTGTGATTGTACAAAGCCATATCCTCTGTATGGATCATGGGCTGGATATTTAAAGAATTACTCATCTAAAGAAAACCAAAGTTCACCTTGAAAACATCTTAACCCAATGAGCAGGCCAAGGATTAGAGTGAATCTGGATGCTTTGACTTAGTAATAACCCCCGCTGGCATGCCACCAACATACTCATCCACACTATATAAGAGCCTTTCCTTTGCATGTGTATACTTTGATTATTTATCTTAATTAGAAGTTGACCTGATTTTAATCATATGTGACCCGCAGCAAAGCATGCGAGGGTGACCAAAGGTCATCTCTCTTCATTAGCTTGATGGTTATGGTGTTCTGCAACATTTAATTAGTTAAATGCGTTCTAAAGTTGGTAAACGTGTAGAATTTCTAGCTACATTGACTAGTTTTAGCTATATTCAACAAAGAAAGGCAAAATTCTCTGTCAGTTTACTTCTATAGATTTTTTTAGTGCTGCTGGGTAAAGTTTTTCTTGCACGTTGGTCAATATGTACAAACAGCCATAGGATCAGATCTGCAAAATTTTTAAGAAGATTAGTCTGAAGGTTTGCTTATAAAAGTTGAAACTGCTGTTTTTCCATTTTTCCATCGAAATATAAATTTCAATGGGTTTGCCTTTTTATAAAACTGCTATGAGTTGTTAATTTTCAACTTTATTGTGACAGAAGAAAAACAAATTTATGAAGACTTTTTTTTTTTTTTTTTTTTCTTAGAGGATATATACCACTCTATGGACTTTTGTTCATATCAGCTGTCAATACAAAGCCACCCAAAGCAACTCAAAAGCAGCTTGAAGCAATTTAAAAGCAAAACAATAAAACGTATAAGCAAGTAACTCAAAAGCAGCAACTCAGAGCATACTATGTTTTGCTTGAATCCGAGTCTGAAACCTCTTACATAAGCCTGTATTAAAGCGGAGGTTCACCCTAAATTTTGACTTTGGCTGCATTTAACCACTACCTATCGATAAAACATAATCTGTTTTTTTGTTTTTTTTAAATCGCGATCTTTACCTTAGTAATCCTGCATTTTCTGGGCTGTCAATCACTTTTCCCTGCGGTAGGGGGCGTGTATCTCATTTTCCCCCGACCAGCTCTATGTCTCCTGGTAGTGAGTCCTTAGAAACCCAGGAGACGCGCTGTGCTGTAATCCCGCGATATCTCGCGGGTCACGCGACCGTATCCCGGAAAGACAAGCTGCTGGGCTTCACAGTGCCCACAGTAAAGATGGAAACGTCCATCTCGGGGTTTTAAAAGATATCCTTTTTCGAAAAAAATGTAATGCAGCGGGCTTAAAGCGGAGGTTCACTCAAAAATCAACTTTCTGCGATTAGATCCAGCATACTGCTGACATCTGCAGTATGCTGGGTTTTTTTTTGTGCTTATCATTTTAGCAGCCGTTTTTATCTGGCTCCGAGCAAAGATTTCTGTAGGGAGTAGGCGTTCCTAAGCCAAGCAGAGTTGATTGACGGGCTGCTAAAGCGCGTCACGCCTTCCGAAAATACCTGAAGTGACACTCGGGTGTTTACGGCGCCTGCACCTGCCATGTAGAGCCGACTGCGCAGGCGCGTCAACACCCGAGTGTCACTTTGGGTCTTTTCGGAAGGTGTGACGCGCTTTAGCAGCCCGTCAATCAACTCCGCTTGGCTTAGGAACGCCTATACCCAGAAGGAATCCCCGCTCGGAGCCGGATAAGAACGGCTGCTAAAATGTTAAGTTGAAAAAAAAAAAGCATACTGCAGATGTCAGCAGTATGCTGGATCTAATCGCAGAAAGTTGATTTTTGGGTGAACCCCCCGCTTTAAAGACTGGGTGAAACGAGTGCTTATTTCAACAAGGTAAGAGCGGCAGAAGCATTAAAAAAAAAAAAATATGAAAACCCGCGGAACCCCCGCTTTAACTTGTAGCACCCTGGTGTTTAGGCAGGGTTGCTCCTAAATTTACATGCCAGGTATACCTTGGCCCATTGTTAGCCATCAATTGATTTTGCTCTAAGTCTGTAATTTCTCTCTTTTGCCACTAGGTGGCTGGGCAATTGGTGGCATTAGCTAAGACATGGACAATGCAAGGTCAGATTATGAGTATATGGGGTATCTCAGCCAATGGGCAGGGGTTTTCTTAAATCCCTTGGCTTGCTGGGAGAGCCTATATATTTGGGTTGATTCAGGTGATTAATGTGTTCTGTGCCACCTGGATGGCTGTCTGGGTGGATGTGTGTTGTACTGCCTGGGCTGCTAAGCCTATCCCGGGAACATCTGGCTGATAGGCTGTCAGAGGGCCTATCCAAAAGCAAGAGAGCAGTGCAGGGTTGGGATTGCGGCTTGCAGTTCAACCAGAAGTGCCGGCTGAGGAGAACCTGACGTGGTAGAAGGTAGAGGAGAGGCTGTAGCCATTAAGGGACCATCCACCTTATAACCAGGGACCACAGAGAGTAGATTAAGCAAGTACTGAAGCAGAGTTCTCACCAAACGGAGATGGTGAAGAATCGGGAAACTTCAGCAGGTGTCAAGCCAGGGACCCAGGCAGCGAGGGTGACGCTTGCGGAGCAGCCTTGTGTGTCAAGCAAGGGACCAAGCAGGCCAGTGGGGTGAAGCTTGATAAGTATCTGAAGTGCCAAGCTAGGGACACAGCAGAAAAGCGGATGTGACGCTTGAGGAAGATACTACATTGAAGATGGAAAGAGCTCAAGGGATTTAGTGGCAGTAAACCATCTAGTCTAGTGAGAGAGCCTGGGAGCTCAGAGGGTTGAAGAACTATAAGAAGTGATTGTAGTGGAAGTGACAGAGCCATTACACCTTGTGGTAGAAACTGTTAAAGACTGTTGCCATAGGAGACAGCATTCCTACACATGCAGATGTGGCGTGTTGCTGGATGCTTTTCCCTGCATGGCTGTCCTCCTATAGAAGTCTCAGAGTCTGCTAATTAACATTGAAACTGCTTAAGGGTATCCTGGCCCTAACCCTATCTCCCAAAGTTCTGTTTAAGAGAAATAAAAGCTTGTTGCATTCAAGAAATGTCTGGCGCCCATGAATATACCTTGCATTACACCCACTATGCCTCACAACCCACTCTGTATGGAAGGATGTCAGCAGTTCCTGGCTCTAAAGGTTCTCATTAGACTAGAGGAGGCCTGGGACCTTGCTACAAACTCAAATGGTATCACGGCTGACATATTATTTACAACAGAGGGCATCTAGAGAATCTGATTACCGGTAAATGTAATTTGTTGTTATAATTTAACTGTTCTTTAAAAATAGAGATTTAGATCTAGTAGATGGACACATACGGTATACGTGGGTGGGGTTAGAGCTGTGGTTTATCAGGGTTAGGCTTAAAGATGCTCCTTAATTGATCTAATTGCAGAAACCTGACGTTCATATTTTAATCATTGTGAAGGCTTACCTATAAAGTATGTATATTTCACCCACAGCTTTACTTTGCCTGAGCATGGTGCTTTATCTACCATTTCAGTGGGTCAGATGAAGGTAGACATTAGTTTACTGTCAACTGCCTAAGCTCTGCACATACATAAGATAGAGATGGCCATTGATCCCATGCCAAAATTGAAAGACTTAATGTGAAATCAAATTATATATTGTAGTTCCCCAACAATGGCAGCACTCGTTCCATTCAGCGTTCATTTGGGGGCAAAGTAGACCATAGCTCTCAAGTCAAATGTCCCTGAATTCGAGGGACTGTCCCTGATTTGGAGCAATGTCCCTCTGTCCCTTATTCCTCCTTATTTGTCCCTCATTTTGGTCTGATCGATATAGCTGTATATAAAATGCACTTTTTATCTTTCAAAATGTGTTTCCCAGTGCTAAACTTTTCATCCAAATTCTAAATTGCTGCATTTGTACATTTTAAAAGCCAATATAAAGGAATAGTGGTGGTAAAAAAAAAGTCCCTGTGGATTTAATTAACCTTTTTTTAAATAAATTCTCCTTTAAGGGGGTGTGGCAGGGGGCGTGTCCTATGCCTACATACAGTTGTTAGTAGGTGTCCCTCATTCCCACCTCAAAATGTTGGGAGGTATGCAGTAGACTAGAGAGTTTATGCCCTGTCACTAGGAGATTGGATACTGACAAGAAGAGGTTTACTCCTATTTGTGCTTTGTACCCTTCTTCAAAGCCAGCTTTAATGCAGAACGCATACTGTTAGCAGTGTCACACTAGATCCCCAGCTCTTGAACGTTCACTGCCACAGGCACCTACCTGCATGTTTTTTTCATACCTTGGTCCCCAAACCTGAAGGATTCACCCTAGCATCTTTTCCAAGCTTACTGTAGATGAGGGACCTTCTGCACACTGTGTGTCAGTAGCTGGGAGTAAGGCCATTCCTGGGGGTTCTGCTGTGTCCCTGTAGGTGGTTTTAGAAACTAGTGTGACCACGTGTCCCGGATTGCCCAGGGCAGTCCCACATTTTGCAGGTCTGTCCCGGGCACCTTCATTCCAGGACAATACAGTGTCCTGGAATGAAACTGACACAGCTGGGGGGTAGCTGTGTCAGTTTCATTCCAGGACACTGTATTGTCCTGGAATGAAGGTGCCCGGGACAGACCTGCAAAATGCGGGACTGCCCCCCAGGCCAATCTGATGCCCCCAAAAAAGGCTGCCATATCACTGCTTTACTCACTGACAGTACTTGCCCTTGCCGGGAATGCCTGGAGAATCACAATCCCCGCCCCCTGCTTGTGATTGAAGAAATCATAAATCCCTCCTAAATCCCTCCTCTTGTGTCCAATCACTGTGCTGTGATTTGTTACAGCACAAGCTGATTTTTGGGAAGGGGGGTGTCCATAAATGGTATTTTGGAAATGTGGTCACCCTATGGGACTAGGCCATTTAAACACATCCCCTGCAAATAGCAATTACTCTGTAAACTGGTAGCCGACCGCTTTCATGGCACTGTTAGTGTCACTACAGAAGTATTATATGAGCCTCACTATGACTAGCATTCATGCAGGCTGGTTGTAACTGTAAATACCCCAGTTTTTTTTCTAAGATTACACTTTTCTATGTGCACCCTTGGAAAATCTTTTTTTTTTATTTTTTTATTTTTTTTTAGACTCCTTGCAGCCCCTCTTGCTTTCCTGTACTTCCCAGCTGCACATGGGACACAGCAGACCTTGGGACCACCCTTCAGAGACCATCTGCAGTGCAAAATCACCCTGGCTACCTTGTTCTCAACCAAGGGCTTTAATGAACTGCTCATCTCCTGATAACTTTTTCCTGTCAGCAGGGCACCGGGTCTACTAATGGACAGCCTCAGACTGATATTCTTTAAAAAAAGTTCTACCTTGCAAGACCCTCTCTAAACCTGGGGGGGGAATGAGGGGGAATCCAAACT
This sequence comes from Rana kukunoris, assembly GCA_029574335.1. NCBI lineage: Eukaryota > Metazoa > Chordata > Amphibia > Anura > Ranidae > Rana > Rana kukunoris. The sequence continues at coordinate 59,508,762 of CM056059.1, forward strand.
TCCAAGCTGTCATAAACACAGGACTAGAGGGTAATTATTTCAAAGTAGACTTGTTCTGGCACTGTATAACAGGGGATTATGTATAACACTGTATAACAGGGGAGAGGGACATAAATAGCCCAAAAAAACATTCCCTACTCTATTAACAAGAATAAAAATAAGTTGGCATTACAGTTCAACTGTGGCAAGATTATGTATTAACAAGCAGTAAAAAAGCTCAAAAACAGAACTAAAAAGTACAACTTTTTTGCCATCTGTGTTACATTTGGGAGATTTCCCTTCACTTCTTATCCCATAGTGCAGGGGTAGGCAACCTCGACCCTCCAGCTGTTTTGAGGCTACAAGTCCCAAGAGACATTGCAAGTCCCTGACAATCACAGGCATGACTCCTAGAGGGAGAGCCATGATGGGATTTGTAGTTTCACCACAGCTGGAGGACTGAGGTTGCCTACCCCTGCCATAGGATAACAGGAATGAGAGAAAATCTCACCATAACCATGTGAAAATTTTCCAATCTATTCCTATTCTGGCAACAACCCAAAATTTCAACTCTCATTGATAATGATAATCCAGACAAGTAGAGGGTAAATGTACTTAATGGGGGCACAGACAGCAATATGATTTTGAGGAAAATTAACCCTTGACTAGGTTATCTCACTGATATTAAGTTCTTATGCATGTACACATGACCAGTTTTTCCGTCGGAATAAACTTAGACGGGATTTTTCGACAGAATTCCGCTCAAGCCGTCTTGCATACACACGGACACACCAAATCCCGACCGTCAAAAGTGGTGACGTACAACACTAAGATGAGCCTAGAAAAATGAAGTTCATTGCTTCCGAGCATGCGTCAAATTTTTTCTGGCAGAATTCCATACAGATGAACGGAATTTCCGACAGAATTTGTTTCCATCAAAAAAAAACAGATAACATGTTCTCTTTCCAAGTCCTTCTGAAATCCCAACGGAAAAAGTCAGATGGGGCGGAATATGCGCTGACTTTTTTCATCGGAAATTCTGACCATGTGTACGTGGCATTAAAGTACCATTGTAAATGACCTGGTTCCTGAGCAGGCAGCTTTTACACCCCAGAGGATCTCCATTGTCTCCTGGCTGATAGTGTAATGAACCAAAAAAGGAAATTGAATGCCCCACCACTGCTAAGAGGTCCAGATACAAATGATTTCCAATAGAAGTGGGGACAATCCTAAAAGTAACCAGCGTTTTGGGGGTCAAACTGCTGGCGAGACGTGTGCTTGCAATCACTTTGGAAAAAAATAACATTAAAAAGTCAAGTTTATTTCTAGTCCATTCACATTGTTGTCAATCAAGTCTTGATGAAGAGGGCACTCTAAGTTGCCTGAAATGTTGGATACTTTTTGGATTGTCCCCCTGATTTTTATTGGAATAATATGGTATCTGGACCTCTTAGCAATGGTGTGGTGCTTTAATTTCCATTTTTATATGATAAAAATAAAAATGTAACAGGTGTTCTAATCTTTCTCCACTCTATCCAGCGCTAAGATACAATTTTGTTATTATTGATTACATTTTAAAAACAAGCCATTATTATAGCTGCAGGTACTGCGGACACGTTAATCCTCAAAGATAACAACAGAGACTCTAAAGTGGGTTTCTAAGGTCATAGTCTTTTTTTTTTTTTTTGTTCAACCAGTGTGTTGAATGAAAGAAAATTACTCAGTTCTCCCACCCACATATTCAATTGGATGGGGGAATTTCTCCCACTGAGCTATTGTATTCTGATGTTGGAGAGACTTCTCCACTGTCAAAATACACTGATCAACACCGCTGGTTGTAGACAGTGATGCTGATGGAAATTTATGTGTACAACGAGCCTGCCTACACAGTACAACTTGTGTACAACCAGCCTACCCACACTTGGATTGAAATTCAGCCGGTCCCTCCTGAATTTTGATCCATGTATGGCCAGCTTAAGGCCCCTTTCACACGGTTGGACCGTTAAGGTCCGCCTGTCAGTTTTGACGGCGAACCTGAACGGCCGCTCCATGCAGTCCTATGGAGCGTCGGATGTCAGCGAAAAGATGTCCGCTGACATCCGATCCACCAAAATAAGATGGATGGCGATACGTCCCCATCCGTCTATGGCGGATCGGATCAGGTGAGATCTGATGAAAACTGACATGCTGTGGAGGTGGTGGTGGGAAGAGACAGTGGCGGGAAGAGACAGTGGCGGGAAGAGACAGTGGCGGGAAGAGACAGTGGCGGGAAGAGACAGTGGCGGGAAGAGACAGTGGCGGGAAGAGACAGTGGCGGGAAGAGACAGTGGCGGGAAGAGACAGTGGCGGGAAGAGACAGTGGCGGGAAGAGAGGACGGCACCGGAAAAAGACAGAGCTATTACTAAAGAAATTGTCAGAATCCCCCTCTTGTTTTTTTTTTACATTTCTTTTTGGTGAATGGGTAGGGATATTATGTACCCAATACCCATTCACATAGGGGGGATGTAGGATTTGAGGACCCCCTTGTTAAAGGGGGATTCCAGATTCCGATAGACAGACTCCACTCACAAACCCCGACAACCACCGGTCAGGGTTGTCTGGAAGAGGCCCTTGTCCCCATCAACATGGGGGTAGGGTGCTTTGGGGGGGCACAAAGCCCCCCCTGCCCAAAAGCACCCACCCCTCCCATGTTGAGGGCATGCAAGACTGCAGGATGCATGCTTGGATAAGGGCCTGGTATGGACCTGGGGGGGCACGCAGTTTTTTGCCGTTTTTCTTTTTGCCAGCAATTTTGTTTTACATACAGCTGTCAGCGGAGAACCCCGCTGACAGCTGATGACTCAATGTTTGTTAAAAATGTGGCGGCTGGCTTCCCAGCCCCCTTCTTAGTAACTAGCTATATATAGGGGTGGATTTACTAAAGGAAAATATACTGTGTACTTTGCAAGTGCCATTGCTCCAGAGCTTAGTAAATGAGCAGAAGCTCTGCTGACTTCCATCATCTAATTATGTGCAAGCAAAAATGCATTTATTTTTTATTTTCCTTGCATGTGATTCAGTATTCTTTGCAAGTGAAGCTTAACCTCATTTACGAAGCTCTGGAGCAACTGTACTTTGCAAATTACACAGTCTATTTGCCTTTAGTAAATCAACCCCATAGTGTTTGAAGTTCAGTTCAGTCACTTTTTTTTTGTAAAGAACGGGTGTCAGAGGATATGAAAAAGGATGTAAAAATTGACATCCACATGAAAATGCCTAGGACACGTGACAGGTCCTAGGCAATAGCCTGTCCAATCGAATGCGCAGTGCCGCTCGCGCATGCGCAGTGGGTGCCCGGGCCGTGAAGCCGAAAGCTGTCACGGCCGGGTGCCCACAGTTAGAATGAAGACGCCGGCTGGGGAGGGGGGGGGGGGGAGCGGAGCCCCGGCCGGCGCGTCGCTGGAGCAGGTAAGTATGTTTATTAAAAGCCAGCAGCTACACTTTTTGTAGCTGCTGACTTTTAATAAACATACATTTTGGCTGGAACACCCCTTTAAGACCCAGACCTTTGGGCAGCTAAAAGGACGCGGGCCAGGTTTTGCGATTCGGCACTGCGTCGATTTAACTGACAATTGCGCGGTCGTGCGAAGTGGCTCCCAAACAAAATTGGCGTCCTTTTTTTCCCACAAATAGAGCTTTCTTTTGGTGGTGTTTGATCACCTCTGCGGTTTTTATTTTTTGCGCTGTATACAAAAATAGAGCTTTACTTTTTGCTATAATAAATATCCCCCAAAAATATATATAAAAATATTTTTTTTCCTCAGTTTAGGCCGATAAGTACTCTTCTACCTATTTTTGGTTAAAAAAAAAAAACGCAATAAGCTTTATCGGTTGGTTTGCGCAAAATTTATAGCGTTTACAAAATAGGGGATAGTTTTATTGCATTTTTATAATTTTTTTTTTACTACTAATGGTGGCGATCAGCGATTTTTTTCATGACTGCGACAATATGGTGGACACTTCAGACAATTTTGACACATTTTTGGGACCATTGTCATTTTCACAGCAAAAAATGCATTTAAAATACATTGTTTACTGTAAAAATGACAGTGCAGTTTAGAAGTTAACCACAAGGGGGCGCTGAAGGGGTTACGTGTGACCTAATATGTGTTTACAACTGTAGGGGGATGTGGCTGTAGGTGTGACGTCAATCGATTGTGTATCCCTATAAAAGGGATCACACGATCGATTACGGCGCCACAGTGAAGAACGGGGAAGCCGTTTACACACGGCTCTCCCCGTTCTTCAGCTCCGGGGACCGATCACGGGACTCCAGCGGCGATCAGGTCCGTGGGTCCCGCGGTCACGGAGCTTCGGACGGGGTCGCGTGCACGTGACCCCCACGGCTGGTCTTAAAGGGCCATGTACGTGGATGTGCCCAGCCGTGCCATTCTGCCGACGTATATTGGCATGAATGGGTCCTTAAGTAGTTAAAGAGCGGTCCATGATACAGTCACAAATGTTCTTCTTGTCTTTAGGTGATAGGTATAATGGGGTGTGGCCATCCGATGACATCACCCAGAGAGCCAGGGGTGGGTTTTCCGGGTGATGTCATTGGATGACCATGCCCCATGGCTATACAAGAGAATCCAGACAGCGGGCGACAACACCACAGATGAAGACAGACATAGAAGAAAAGCAGCTTTTTTGTTTCAGTGGTTAACCAGCAGGAGGAGCTCAGTGAGAAAACAGCAGCGGGAGAAAATGGCGGGAGAGATGGCAGTGGAAGAAGACGGCACCAGGAGAGACTGAAGCGGGAGAGACGATGGCGGCAGTTATAGCAAATTTATTTTTTTATTTTTTACAGAATTCTATATAGTGAGCGATATAAAAAATGTTTGACAATGTATAAATGATCTACAGTATATATTTTCTTAAAAGTGAAGTTTGGATTATTTTTAACCACTTAAGGACCGCCTACTGCACATTTACGTCGGCAGAATGGCACGGCTGGGCACATCAACGTATATATACGTTGATTTTAGTACCCAGCCGTGGGTCGCGGGCGCGCTCCCGCGACCCGGTCCGAAGCTCCAGGACCGGGACCGCGGGATTCGCGGACCCGATCTCCGCTGCAGTGCGGCGATCCGTCCCTGGAGCGGAAGAATGGGGAGAGCCGTGTGTACACACGGCTTCCCCGTGCTTCTCTGTGGCTGCAGCATCGATCGCGTCATCCCTGTGATAGGGGGACGCGATCGATGACGTCACACCTACAGCCACACCCCCCTACAGTAGTAAACAACACACATAGGCACACATCCCCTACAGCGCCACCTGTGGTTAACTCCCAAACTGCAACTGTCATTTCCACAGTAAACAATGCAAATTTAAATGCATTTTTTTCTGTGAAAATGACAATTGTCCCAAAAATGTGTTAAAATTGTCCGAAGTGTCCGCCATAATGTCGCAGTCACGAAAAAAATCGCTGATCGCCGCTATTAGTAGTAAAAAAAAAAAATAATAATAAAAATGCAATAAAACTATTCCTTATTTTGTAAACGCTATAAATTTTGCGAAAACCAACCGATAAACGCTTATTGTGATTTTTTTTACCAAAAATAGGTAGAAGAATACGTATCGGCCTAAACTGAGGAAAAAAAATGTTTTTTATATATTTTTGGGGGATTTTTATTATAGCAAAAAGTAAAAAATATTGAATTTTTTTTAAAATTGTCGCTCTATTTTTGTTTATAGCGCAAAAAATAAAAACCGCAGAGGTGATCAAATACCACCAAAAGAAAGCTCTATTTGTGGGGAAAAAAGGACGCCAATTTTGTTTGGGAGCCACGTCGCACGACCGCGCAATTGTCAGTTAAAGCGACGCAGTGCCGAATCGCAAAAAGGGGCAAGGTCCTTTGCCTGCATTTTGGTCCGGGTCTTAAGTGGTTAAGAAAACCCCCCCTGAATGACCTAAAAGGTCTATGAGAGCCAGATCCAGCCAGCTCTACATATGCATGCTTATGTGCATAATCATTTTTTTATGTTCCTCATTTTTCAGGAAGCTCTCTAAAAGTAAACATCTTACTAAATTAATAACAATGTAATGTAAAGTATAAAGGGAATTCCCACTGTCTTATAGCACTGTCATCGTTATAAATTCCGCAAAAAAATCCAGCAGAACATTAGAAATTGGAATGTTATGTAGCACCCTCTACCTTAGGTAGGTGCTAAGTGTACATTTTTTATTTTTTTTGTAGAAGCTGCCAGTGCAGGTAAATTTAAGCAGGCCTATGCAGTGAGCTAGGCCTGTTTGTTTTTATCTGGGGGCAGGGGAGTAGTTTAGTGTAGCAGTAGGTGACCGACATGTACTTTAGCTCTTGGGCGCCTCCCCTGTTTCCCGGGAGAAAGTTCTGGAAAAAGGTCAGGTCAGAGAGCTGGAGTGACATGGGGTACATGTGAGGAGCTCTGACCAATCTCCAACTAGGAATGGCAGGGGGCAGGCCTCCCACATATACCCATGGTCAGCCTGCTGGGGGGGGGGGGTGATTGTCGGCTGAGTGAACTGGATTATGTCGTGCCTGAGGGAACCTCTTTCTTGGGGGGGGGGGGTGTACTTCAGGCAGGGAAGTTCGGGAGCTAGGAGGGAGACTCTTCTTACATGGTCATGGAGATGTGTCCTGGAACAGGAGCTGAAGGACACCGTTGGTCTCTGCGCATCCAGAGTAAACTCATTCAGGAAGGATCCAGGGCAGGTGTTGGTGAGTGGAAAACACTGTGGAGAGATCTGGAAGAAACATGCCAGGGGGGGCTGGATGTAGAGCCAGAGGGAGAGACTGTGGAGTTTGTGTCAAATCAATGCAGCCATGAGGGCGGGCAGGATTTGCAAGTCAGACTTACTGGGATCAGTAGTCCATCACCATTTATTCTTCTCAAGTAAACGGTTGCTGCCATAAAGGGGTACTGCAGGCCCGGCCTATAAAGGGTCATCAAGTAAATTCACTGGGATTTATTCAGAGTGAGGCCTAGTTATCTTCTTATGGCGTGACAGGATTACTAGACTTGGACAGTAAAGTAGTGTACTGGAGGAAGAAGTGTTCTGAGGTAAAAGTCTGTCAAGTTCAGGGTCAGCCATCTTGTTCTTCTAAGAAGTGTGACACAGTTAGTATATTCTTCAAAGTACTAATTTATCCTATGGGCACCCCATGTCCCTTTTCCCAACCAAGTTTAATCCTCTAATAAAAACAAAAAAAACAAGCAAGAGACTTTTTATTGACTAAGAAATGTGTCTAATGGATGTCTGGCAGCAGGGTGAAATGTGTGGATGCTGTAACATGCCATTCTAATACAATTTTTTTTTTTTTAGTTTTGGGTGAGTGGTAAATTGTTAGAACCCCTGCCTGTTTTTGACTGTTTGGGGCTCCATTAGAGAGATTTACTATGACTTCCTGTCTAGCTGACATCGCTTTACCTGACAGTGAGCGACGGGAAACTTTCCAATAGTAACAAAAGAATGCTTCTCTTTAACCTCTCTGACGGTATGATTCTTTCTGGTTTTAGGTGCTGAAAGCGGTACCATTATTTGCATGGATATTTAGCGTTTTATACTGTAGGCCTGAAATTCTTAGGAATAACTCACTTAAATCTGACCAAACAAGAGTCTAATAGGCATCCCGGGTATGACATTTAAAAAAAAAAAATATATAAATTATAATATAATAAATAATTATAACAAATAATAATATAATTATAATAAAAATTATTCAATAATGTAATCAACTCAAAATCACTTTTTGTTTAGGACGAATTTCCCCACAAATCGCTATCGCTCAATTCTGCAAGTGATTATAATTTATTATCGCTGTTTTCTAGCTGCTCTAAAACCATTTTTGACATAAAGGGACACTTTTGGTTGCTATGGACAATCTACAGTTTGCAGGCAGAAAGAACAGTTTTCATTATATAAAAGAACATGTAGTGCACTGGGCAGACCACTAGGGACAAGGGGGGGTGTGTATTTTTTACATACAGTACTGTAATCTATAAGATTACAGTATATTGTATGTATAGTGTTTGTTTACTTTTTTGAATTTGTCGCCATTTTCCGTTTTCGTGCGTCGTAACGTCGCAGGGAATGGAGCTCGGCAGCACACAGACACTGTGTGAATCGAGCGAGGACGCCGCTCGCTCACACAGCAGGGATGCATCGCTGGATCCAGGGACAAGGTAAGTAAACCTTGCCTATGGACAATGCGAGGCGAGCCCGAGTCTGATTTGGGGTTACCGATCGCAACGCAGAATTTTAACTCCGAGTCAGACTCGGGAATACCGTCAGGGGGGTTAAGTAGAGTAGGGGAAGACTACTTCTGCTCAGTGTTGCCAACCTACCAGATTGAAATTTACTGACACAAAACCCAAAATTTACTGGCATTTAAAAAAGTTACAAATTTCAGTATTTAAGCTACAAACAAGTACAATATGCAATATTGTGATTTAGGGTAGATATTAAAATAGATGTATGTTTTTTTTTTTTTTTTTGCTATTCATACTTACTTTGGTGGATGGAGCATCAGACTGAGCCGCTGAGACTGCAATCAGTCAGGGCAACTGGCGGATCCCGACTTGGAAGTCGCGATGACGCGCTGCCCCGACTGATGGCAGTGACATCAGCGGAGATCGGACTTCAGACCGATCTCTGATGAAAAAGGGTCACAGGAGTGCAAAACGAATTGCACTCCTATGACCCAGAGGAGAAGCCCAGCCTAAAAAGTTCAGGCTGGACTTCTCCTTTAAGGCAAAAAAACATATTTCTTATTATATTTTCAATTTAGTAAGTAAGTAGCTCAGGGACAGGATTTAGGAGGGCAAGAAAATTAGAATGGGCAAAAAATGTTATTATGCTGTAAAAAATTTCAAATAGTAATTTAAATAAGCAATGGCTTAGCAAACTACCGTATTTATCGGGGTATTGCGCGCTCCCGCGTATAGCGCGCACCCCTAATGTCGACCCGAAATTCCTGTAAAAAAACATTTTAGTACTTACAGTTTTGGTGTCTTGCGCGGCGTGCATCGGCGGCCGCCTTCGGTGTCCTCCCGGCTTCTTCAGTGCTGTCTCAAGTCGAATCCCCGCTTCCCGCGCTCAGTTTGAACGCCTCCGCCGACATATACCGAGTGCAGTACACTCGGATACATTCGGCAAGGCTCGGCTTTGCTCGTGCTCACCCTCTGTGGAGTTTATGCGTGAGCACGAGCGAAGCTGAGCCTTGCCAAATGTACCCGAGTGTACTGCACTCGGTATATGTGGGCGGCTCAGTTCAAACTGAGCGCGGGAAGCGGGTATCGGCATATATCGCGCACCCAGGATTTTCCCCTTATTTTAAGGGGAAAAAAAGTGCGCGGTATACGCCGATAAATATGGTAAATGTCATCCATTTCGATTATAGATAAGCATAAGGCCCCTTTCAGATGTCCGCCTCCGTTCGTCAGTTTTTACAAGTCCATAAACGGATTTGTAATGCATCCCTATGGGATCGCGTCCGTTAGCGGATGATGCATCCGCTAACGTCCGCAAAGATCCGCGTCCGTCTGGATCCGGTTTTTCGGACAGAAGAAAACCCTATTTTTCTTCCGTCCGATCGGATGAATACGGACCGTGATTCCCCATAGGGGAGAGCGGAGGAGAGATAGGGCGGTCCACCGGCAGCTCAGCGGGGATCCCCGCTGAGCCGACGGACACACACGGAGCGGACCGAAAAACGGTCCGCTTTGTGTGAAAGGACCCTTAGGGTTCAAGTCAGTGGGCATTCTAGTAAAATGCAACACGCATTTGCAGCTGCGCATAAATGGAATAAGCAAAGTTTGACAAGAAGAGGCTGTGCTGGACCTGCTTTGCCTTCAGTCCAAACGCACTTTTATAGGACACGCCACATCCAAAGAAACACAGCACAACGCAAGGCAGAACAATGACATCTTGATGACCTGCATTTGAGGTGCACAAACAACGCGCGTCAAATACAGGAAAATAAAACCATTTGACATCATCCCTTGAGCTAGTTTCATGCAAGAATTATCTATTTTTTTTCTGAATAGAATAAAGAGGTGTTTTTCTGCAAAGGAGAACTGGGAGGGAGATGGAATACTGAGGCGGCGTACACACGACCGAGGTTCTCGCTGGAAACCAGCGAGAACCTCGCTGGAAGCTGCATTCCAGCGAGGACCTCGGCCGTGTGTACACAGAGCGCTCGCCCCGCCCGTCGGGAATCCCGTCGAGCGAAAAGAGAGCACGCTCTCTTTTTGCTCGACGGCCCGCCTGGATGAATGGCTGGTTGCCATTCCCGACGGGCGGGTCGCCGATTTCGACGGCCGGCAGAGAACCTCGACGGGCGGAACGATGTGTTCTGCCCGTCGAGGTTCTCTGCCGTGTGTACACGGCCTGAGAAGGACAGCAGAGGGAGTGATGGAGCGCATCCACTGATGGTGTACATCGGAACAGGCGCAAGGAGCCCCCAGTGATTCATGGGAAGTGTGTTTCTCTTTTATTATATAGGATTTGTAGTTTTGCCTACAATGACAAAGTGCAGGTTAATTTTAGGTGAGGGTAACAGTACAAAAAAAAAAATACAGTTATCTCCACCTGTAGCAGTACCCACCAAATAGGTTGCCTCTGGTCCACAGCACTGCTCTGTCTGGCAGCAGGGCCTAGGCTACCATCACTGCTGCTAACCTGCACTTCTAATCCTCCTCAAGCTGTTAAAATGGTTGTAGGTGCTGGAAATATCTCCTAAACCTCCACGGATTAGGAAATATTCAGAACAGACCTGTATGCCGATGTCTACGGCACAGTGCGCCATAGACAACGGCGCAGGCACTCTTTAGAAATGGCGATCGTGCGGTTTCTAAAGGGGGTCATGCAGTGACTAGCGGCTCCCACGTACATGGGAGTGACATCACGCAACTCCGGCCAGTCACAGAGCCGAAGTTCCCGGCCCTGGAAGAAAAAAGGGGTGAAGATGAATGCTCGCTGCTAGTGGGGACAGCGGTGACATCGCAGGCTTCGGTTTCAGGTAAGTGACACATAATGGGCTACTATGCGATGCATAATAGCCCATTATGCTTTACCCTGGCAGGGAAATAAAGAGGAAGTAAAACCCATCAGTTTTTTTTTCTGTCTGTGCCTCTATCTGGGAGAGAGATTCACCCTCTCTGGTGCTACTGCCTGGTCACTTGTAGAAAGCGCTGCTGCCTCTGACTTTGCTGAGGCCACAAAGGAGAACAGAGGAAGGCCAGATGCAGTGGCGGCTGCTGCTCCATTTTTTTAGGGGGGGTGGCAAACAAACTCTCCCGACAGGTCTGCACTTATCCCATCAAAATCTCGGATGGCTTCCCCCCCGGTTTATCCGGTCTTAAGACCTGCTTTCTGTCCTGATTGGCTGGGAGGAGAATCAGGAAGACAATGGCGAATGTTGTTTGAGTACTGTGTATATATATATATATATATATATATATATATATATATATATATATATATATATATATATATATAAATGTATAGTGACGATAAATATCCCTTCTTCAGACCTAATTGTGTCAGAAAGTGTAGTGCTGCTTGCAGAGCCATGGGCACAGGGAAGGGGAGATGACGAAAAAATTGTGGCTCCTTGGGGGGGGTAAGCGCAACAGTTTCCCAATAACATTTAGAACACTAAACCTATTTGGTCTGCATGAATGATAATAATGCAACTAAATATACCAATGGAAATTTCCCTTTTGCTCTATAAAATGGGGAAGTAGTCCTGACGGGTGGTGTTCTGACACTGCCTGTGACTTATCTGTACATAATTTCCCCAGCACTGACGATTCCTCTTTTTCCAAGCCACAACGCGTCTGTCCGCATTGTTGCACGCCATGCTCCTCTGTCACAGTAGTCTTTTATTCTTTGTGTGGTATACAGTATATTACAGATAAAACATACATCATTGAACATAAATGCTATCCGACAAATAAAGCTGAAAGCTTGAAGTAGGTGTAAACTCACTCTCATCCTTTCTAAACTACTGCCATAGTGCTGATCTATAAGGATATACATGCCTCCTGCGTGTATCCTTACCTGTCAAATGTCTCCTCTCTGTTTGCTATGAGACCTGAAAAAATGCAGATTCTGTGGGTGGATCTGTTGTCTGGAGCTCGGTGGGTGGAGTCGTGATGTCAGTAGACTCTCCGCCCTCCTCTACACTCCCCCTTGTCAATATCCATTTTTTCCTGTGTATTTCTTACACTAAATTCTGCTATGATCACTAACATCCAGTCAAAATCCAGAAAAGTAACCACATGACTTCAGAAAAGGAGTGGGGGTAGGAATTAAAAAAGAATGCCTGTCTGAAGTTAGTGCATGAGATATGTAAATAACCTGTCACTCACAGCAAGGGGGCGGAACAGACTAAGGTTTTTCTCTGAAAGTCCATTTTATTTCACTGAACAATAAAAGAGGATTGCTCAGAGCTGGATAAACTCTGTGGCAAGACTGGGCACAGATGATAGGAAATCTTATACTGTACATTGTGACAGCAAAATAAAAAATAAAAAATTGGGTTTACATCCGCTAAAAGTGTGTAAAGAAAAAGGTTTTCTTTTTTTTTTTTTTTTTTTTGAATAGAGTGGGGAAAAGTTAGACTCTATTGTAAGTTTTTACTGCTGTCTGTCTACATTGGAATGATTCACCCCTCTATCTGTCTTGGTCAGCATTATCACAGAGGCAGAAAGTAAAGGGATTCAGACTTGTAGAGATGTCACCAAAATAAATTCTATTACGGATGCCTGTTCCAGTGACAACAGTCGAAAAGGGAAATTGTCCTAACTTTGAGGAGATTTCCTCTCACTTCCTGATGCTCTTCTAAGACAGGAAGTGAAGGGAAATCTCCCTAAGCCCTGGTTCACACTGGGCTGCGGGAGTGAAATCGTGCGATTTCAGCTGAACTCGCGCGATTTCACTCCCTCTGGCAGGCGCGATTTAGGCGACATCTGTGTAGGGTTCTGCACAGATGTCAATGTAAAGCGCATCCTGAAATCGCAAAAAGTAGTACAGGAACTACTTTTTGAAATCGCAGCAGCGCCGCAGATGCAACGTCGCACCGATTAGGACGGTGTCATTGCCGGCAATTGCCGCCGATTTGAGATGCGATTTCACATGTGAAATCGCATCGCAAATCGAACTAAATCGTACCCAGTGTGAACCTGGGCTTATAGGGAGAAATCTCCCTAATGGAATATAGACAGATAAAACTGTATCTGAAAGTGGTTTATTCCTTTCCTTTTCCTTTTTTAATTCTATCCATAACCACAAAAAAGTTTTTTGGCTATAAATACACTTTAAATTTACCATTGAAAGTGCTTCGTTATATCTGCCTAGTAAATGCATACAAATAATTGTGTCCTCTGAACACTTCTGATGTTCTCTAAAATATTAGACTTTAATGTTGTTAGACACGTATGTTGGTGCCAAACAACCTCATTTTATCCTGTATAATAATAATAACTGGAGCATCGTATGGATATATTGCTGAGTGGTCTACAGCTGATTACCTTTGACCGACTTGCTATTTTGCTGCCTTACGTCTCCTGTAACCTGCAGGTGCAAAGTTGGAACCAATAATGCAAAACAGATTTCACATAGCAAAGAACATGCATTCAATGCAGAATAATGTAAAGATTTCTTCCACGCAATCTCTGTGTGCCTCAGTTAGGCTAACATGGCTATAGAGCATAGTCTCTTAAGCCTCGTACACACGATCGGATATCTGATGGAATCTAATCCGATGGATTTTTTCGTCGGATATCCGATGAAGCTGACTTTCATCAGTCTTGCCTACACACCATCAGTCAAAAATCCGATCGTGTCCAAACGCGGTGACGTACAACACTACGACCAGCCGAAATAAATGAAGTTAAATGCTAACGAGCATGCGTCGACTTGATTCCGAGTGGATTTTTGACCGATGGACTTCCACACAGACGATCGGTTTTTTATCCATGGGAAAAATTTAAAACAGGTTCTATTTTTTTTCACCGATGGAAAACAAACTGATGGGGCCCACACATGATCGGTTTGTCCGATGAAAAAACAGTCCATCGTTCTGATTTCATCAGACAAACCGATCGTGTGTACAGGGCTTTGGAAGTTATAGCAACTGTGGGGTTGATTTACTAAAGGCAAAAAGACTGTGCACTTTGCGAAGTGCAGTTGCACTCTGCAAGAGCAGTTGCTCCAGAGCTTAGTATATGAGCAGAAGCTCTGCTGACTTTCATCAACCAATCATGTGCAAGCAAAAATGTATTTGTTTTTATTTTTGAAGCGCTACCCCCGAAGGAGCTGCTGGTTGATTTGGGATCTACTCTCTCTTGGTTTGGCTCACCCCTCTTTAACTAGCTCGAACCCTCCCTTGACGCATCAGAAGTTTGATGGGTGTATTGTAACCCCTGTTTGAATAGAGGGTACAATGACAGGGAATACTACATTGCTATTGAATATTGTAACAGTATTACCTGAATTTGGGATGGTCCCTCCAGTCAAGAAGAATACACTTCACACAGTATTATATTTAAATCAAAAGGGGTGAGTTTACTTCATGAACACTCAAAGAGAACAAGCATAAACTTAAATCAGCAAATGAATAGTTGCTATGCAACAACACAATATGATTTTTCAAGGGCCCTTGCAGAAATGAACAAAGGACACTAATGAATGAAACAGATCTATGCTAAAGAATGGTACCATTCAGCCAAACTAAAGTGAAACAGTCTATGCTCGTGAGCTCCCTCTAGCGAGCGATTCTGCAAGCAGCTAAAGTCCGCGTAGCGGCCGGGTGGTGCACATTAAATTTGTAATCCACAAGGAACAGGTAACAAAGGGGAGCTTAATCAGGTAAAGTGTGATGAACATAAACGTTGGTGAGTTGATCGCTGGCCAGTGTCAGTCAGTCTGTATAAACACTATGAGCAGTGAAAGGCCTCCAAGTTTAAGCTGGGGCCACACAAAGGCGGGCGGCCTGTGGGATGGCACCAAAGTGTCTGTCTAAAGAGAGAGTTAGGCCGCGTACACACGATCGAATTTATCTGCTGAAACCGGTCCGACGGAAACTCTGAGTTCCAATACCCCATATTTGCAACTCTTCTAGCTTCTGCAGAGGCAAGTAAGGTACTTATCATAGAAGTCTCTGTATAAAAGAGTCACTTGTGCTCGGGTGTCCAAGAGGGCTTTGGTATAAATCCCTTCTACTTGAATGGGCACCAACGGGGAAGGCCCCACTAACTTTTCAGGAAACTTCCGAGGCACGACATTTCCGTTTTCCCCTGTAACTTGTATTTTCACTCTTCTCTTGCGAGGGCCTCCTTGGGTCCTTACCCAGTCGTGGGGCTGGAAGCTGGAAGGTGGCTTGAGGGGGGGCTCCCCTTCCTGCCTCTGTCCCCTTGTTTCTTCATGTTGGAGCTAGGGTTGTCCCGATACCACTTTTTTAGGACCGAGTACAAGTACCGATACTTTTTTTCATGTACTCGCCGATACCGATACTTTTTTTAAATGTGTCCCCAAATGCAGCCATGTCCTGTCCCTCACATATGCAGCCATGTCATGTCCCTCACATATGCAGCCATGTCATGTCCCTCACATATGCAGCCATGTCATGTCCCTCACATATGCAGCCATGTCATGTCCCTCACATATGCAGCCATGTCATGTCCCTCACATATGCAGCCATGTCATGTCCCTCACATATGCAGCCATGTCATGTCCCTCATATGCAGTCATGTCCCTCACATATGCAGCCATGTCATGTCCCTCACATATGCAGCCATGTCATGTCCCTCACATATGCAGCCATGTCATGTCCCTCACATATGCAGCCATGTCATGTCCCTCACATATGCAGCCATGTCATGTCCCTCACATATGCAGCCATGTCATGTCCCTCACATATGCAGCCATGTCCCTCACATATGCAGCCATGTCATGTCCCTCACATATGCAGCCATGTCATGTCCCTCATATGCAGTCATGTCCCTCACATATGCAGCCATGTCATGTCCCTCACATATGCAGCCATGTCATGTCCCTCACATATGCAGCCATGTCATGTCCCCCATACCTAGTGGTAGATGATGCCGATGCCGCCACCACCACTGCTGCTGCTGCCACGTTAACCCCGTGCATTACAGCGCTGCACTATACAGGCATCTTCCGTTTGAATACTCCTAATCCCCGCCGCGCCATGCATAGACACTGGATTGGACGGATCCCAAGCAAGGGGGAGTGTCTATACACGGCTCCGTGCATAGACACTCCCCCTTGCTCGGGAGTGTCTATGCATCGGGGGTACAAGTACTCCCGCAAATACTCGGTATCGGTCCCGATACTGGTATCGGGACAACCCTAGTTGGAGCTGTCTACGATAGACTGGCACCCGTTTGGCTCCTTCACCAGGGCCCTCTGAAGTTTTCCGCCGACCTATGGCTGGTTGGTAGGCATTGATTGGGCTAGGACAAACTTCTCTGGTGTGTCCTACCCCTCCACAGTTAAAACAGCAAGGAGCAAAGTCTATTGGCCATAAGTTAGTCAAGCCCATAGAGTCTATACATCGCTGAGAATAACTATTTCAGCAAATCAGTTCAGAACGCAAACAGCTATTTGAGATTATCTTAATGTGGAGCTCCACCCAAAAGCAGAGGTTCCACTTTAAAGTGTCAGCCCCTGCTCATCTTGAAGTACTGGCAATTTTGAGGAGCGGGGGGGGGGGGGTGCAATTCCAGATCCAAGAACAGAAGAAGGGCTACCTTACTGTAACTGGAGTCCTCTGATAATAATAGCGATGCACTGTGCTAACAACATTTGCAGGGGCAATTTTTTTTAGGCCTCCTATTCACATTACAGTTTACTTTTGAATATCACAGAAAGCTTCTCCTATTTATAAATCAATAAAATTAACCTTTTTAATTCCATCATGTATTAGTAGACACTGGTCACACTAAAACACACATTTTCTTATAATACACTATATTGTCAAAAGCATTGGGACCAGGACTGTTTTTAAGGCAGGGCAAAGGGGGCAGTGCCCTGCACCCAATCATTGTTGTGTGGCCCAAAGCAGCTGCCAACCTTCCAGGTTTAAATTCCCTTATTCCTGATTTTTTAGTTCTGTGCTGTGTCCCGATATCTTAATATAAAGTTCTGTTGCTGCTGCCCAGCTCTGCCCTATTGCCTTGTACAGATGACTCACCCGCAGATCCTGTGTTTACATGTAAATAACCTACATTAATATGTAAATAGCCGTGGACTGTGGCGTTGATATGTAAATAGAGGATAGAGGTGGCATTCATATGCATATCATGTCCCCCTGAGGTCATATCTAGCATCACTTCTGCTGAATGCTTTAAAGTCCTGCTTACAACTATAGTCTTTGGCCAGGATTCAGGTAGATCGGCGCATCTTTATGCCCCCGTAGCGTATCTTCTTTACGCTATGCCGGCGTAATGTTGAGAGGCAAGTATGAAATTCACAAAGAAAATGTGCCCAACATTGTGCCGGCGTAGCATATATTCGTCGGCGTAAGTCCAAATTAGGTGGCAGTGGGCTGGAAGTGGGCGTGATGCATGGTAATGAAGCGTGACCCCATGCAAATGATGGGCTGAGCGTCATCCAAGTACTTAAAACGAACGGCGCATGCGTCGTATCCCCGTGCTCATGCGTACAACAACATCAAAATAACTGCCTAAGATACGTCGAATCACTGCCTACAACATGAACCTAACCTACGCCCAGCCCTATTTACGTAGTACTACGTAAACGGCGTAACATACGACGGCTGTTCCCTCGTCCATACCTTTGCATGACTTACACCAGCTTTATGTGGGGTAAGTTTACACCGGACGTACGACGTACGTAAACCACGTATATTAATGCGCCGAGCGCAAGTACGTTCGTGAATCGGCATATCTCACTCATTTGCATATTCAAAACGTAAAACAATGGGAGCGCCCCTTGCGGCTCGCGTAAATATGCGACCACGATACGACGGCGTAGGAAACTTACGTCGGTCGTAAGAAGCCAATTTTCAGGCGTATCTTGCTTTCAGAGTCAGGCGCATAGATACGACGGCCCATTAAGCCTAACATCAGCCTGTTCTGCAAAGGAGGTGAAACCCTTCTTCAAAATAACATGGTGCCACAGCACCCTGAACTAAGGTGCATGTGAATACGCACATCTAAGCCGCTGCATTAGGGGGTCATTAACAATTAATGGCACTGCTGTGCATCTGCTAAAGGGCAGCATGTTTCTATGGTGTCAGAAAAGTGATTTTGCATGTATTCCCGACACACACAAATGTGAACCCAGGCTAAATGTCTCTGTTACATTGTTGGTCAGTGTAAATCTTCAAATTCGGGTTTGATGTGGAATACTTTTAGTTACATTGGTGATCAGTGAAAAAATCTTCTCATTACATTGGGGCTTGGTGTACAATTCTTTTGATTCACACTAGTTGCCAGTGTGAAGGTCCCCCTTACATTGGTGGTCAGTGTAAATCCCTCTTTACATAGGTGGTTACTTGAATGCTCCTATTACATTTGTGGTCAGTGTAAATCCCCATTACATTCGTGGCCAGTGTAGAAACTCCTTTTTATATTGGTAATCGTTAAAAAATCCAAACTTGCATTTGTGGTCAGTTTCAAATCCTCCCTTACATTAGTGGTCCATGAAGAAGCCCCCTTTATATTGGTGGTGAGTGCAAATCCCCCTTACATTGGTGGCCAGTGTAGAAATCTTCCTTTATTGGCTGTTGATATAAAATTCCACCATTGCCCTTACACTGGTGGTCAGTGTAAAACCCCCCTAACATTCAGCTAGGAGTAAGCATCGCACGATGTGAAACATGTCAGCCTTTTCTCTTTGCCCACTTCCAGTGCCATCTTAAGAGCATTATAGGCCCCCGGGCAATACAGTGCACTGGGGCCCTGTCTACACAACCACGCACAAGAATTTACTGCCAAAAATCATGAAATTTACAGGCAGAACCACATTTTTTAATTGGCACTGCAAAAAAGTACCTAAAATTACAGTTTTACAAATTTCTTCAATGGCATGAAGGTTAGGTTACTGTAACCCAGCCTGATCAGAGTTCCCTCTTGCATCAGAGTCTGCAGGATTCCCCCCTTACAGTGAAATGGAACTCTTATGTAAAGGGGAACACTGCAGATCATGATGTAAGGGGGAACTCTGATGTGGAGGGGGGCTCTGGTGACCAGAGACCACCTTATATCAGAATCCACTGCTTTCTCTTTACATCAGAGTTCCCACTTACATCACGGTCCTCAGATTGAGTTCCCCCTAGCACTGTAAGGGGGAATCCTGCAGACTCTGATGTAAAGGGGAACCACCTTCCATAGAGTAAATACACTAAGGTAAGGGGGGGCACTAATATTTTTGTATTCACTCCCCCCTTTTATCATTAACCACCCGCCCTTAGACTGGCCTGGTGGTGCTATCACTGACCTCCTCTCAGGTGCACCATGCAAGGCTCAGTCAGATGGCTCCAGCTTGGCTGCTCTGGTTTTATCCTATAGTCTCTTCATGTCTGACTTCTCCTGTGACCCCCATCCCAGCGGCGCTCCCACTCTTAACTCCTCTCCAGACTCTTCCTCAGAGACTGTAGACACGATACAGTTCTACAGTTCTGACCCACCGTTCTCCACCATTTTTTACTGGGGTCGCTGGGCAGCCGATAGGGGGCCCCCAAGCAAGTGGGGCCCCCGGGCAACTGCCCAGTGTGCCCAATGGAAAAGACAGCCCTGCGCACTTCTTTTTTGACTGCATCAACTTTGGTTGTTTTTCCATTTTTTTTTTTATGTTCTGAATAAAGACATCGTTTTTTGAGGAGCGTGGCGGTCCAGGATTTTTCTTTCATCTCATAACATTGGTGGTTGGTGTAGAAGTGCCACCTTACATTGGTGGTCAGTACAAATCTCCTCGACAATGGTTGTCAGTGTAAATTCCCCCTTACATGAAGGTCATTGTATATTTCCCCTTACACTGGTGGTTGGAGTAAATGTTATTATTACATTGATGTCAGTGTAGAAATCCCCTTTTTTCTATTAGTGGGTGGCGTAAAATCCCCCATTACATGGTAGTCGGTGCAAATCCCCCCTCACATTGGTGGTCAATGTAAAATCCCCATTACATTGGTAGAATCCCCCAATATATACTTGCCAAAGATTTCCAGCTTTGCATTACATGATTTAGTATTTTCCACAGTGTACTGCAGGGGTGGCCAACCAGTGGCCCGGGGAGCCCTCTGATGTGGCCCGGGACCTCCTGCTCTGAAATGGAGGCTTGGCAAGCCCAGATCTCAGGTTGCCGTCCCGCCATACCAAAGAATCAGTGTTGTAAATTAAGCTGGTGGTAAAAGAAGAAAGTGGCTGCAGAGCAGAGCCCCATAAGCCAATGCTTCCTGTACAGCTCTGGCTTTTGCCACAGGTGGAGTCTATGGCAAAGTTCAGCTAACCCACAGGATAAACCCAGGTGCACTACGCTGCACCCACGGTGTGGGTAAACCGCAGCACATCAGTGTGAAAGCAGTCTTAGGCCCTTTTCACACGATCAGCCCAACCAAATGGGACCCTCAATTCACCTCTACCAGGGGCGAACTGACAACTCATGGGGCCCCCGGGCAATAGAAGATTATGGGGCCCCCGGGCATACAGATGGCCACCATGCTAGGAGGCAATGCAGAGGTGGGGGAGCTAAAATCTCAGGATTTTCACATCAAAAGCATGTCAGTTTCGGACATATCAGGGACAGATGTAAAAAAAAAAAAAAAAAAGAATAAGATTTTTACATACTGTCCCTGGTTTTACTGAGCCTGGCAACCCTGATGGGGCCCCCTAGTGACATGGGGCCCTCGGGCAGTGCCCAAGTTTCTAAATGGTCAGTCCGCCCCTGACCTCTACTGAGCGACAGATGTCTGTTTACGCCTGCCTACCTCCAATCCGAAAAACAGAAGGGAATTAGTCTCCTCATCTGGACGGATCAGAGGGCCGTTTATTCGCACACTCCGCTTATTGTGGCGCTCAACTGGTTACCAAGTTACTTAAGTGGCCCTCGCTCTTCAAATGGTTGAGCACCCCTGGTGTACTGCCTCCTAAATATTCCCACCCCCCACCACTGCCACTGATTCCATCCACCCCCAGCATTGCCAATCATAACACGCTCCCCCCTCCCCCAATATTACATCTGATCCTAGGATTCCTAGGAGTTTTTTGTCTATCGATGGGTCCCCTTTCCTCTCCAGTCCATTGTGTGCAGGCAGTGAGAAGATGATGTGCTGTAACCTGTCTGGGCAGAATGGTCCTGTGCTGATCACTTGCACCCTCTCTCGAAAAAAAAAAAAAAAAAACTCTAGTAATACACACCAAACTGAGCATGTGCAGCTTGCTGTGTTCTATCGGGAGATGTTTTGGGGACAGTGGAATAAGGGGAGAATCAGAGAAGACAGTATCAAACAGCCTTTTTACACAATCCAGAGGTTTAACCCCTTAGGTTCCTCACGGAGTATGACCAGCATACTTTACTGCATATACAAACATATTTTACTTTTGTGGGTTTAGTAACACTTAGGCCACGTACACACGATCGAACATGTCCGCTGAAACTGGTCCGCAGACTAGGGTTGCCACCTTTTCTGCAAGCCAAACCCGAACACTTTTGCGGCGCACGCCAATTTTTTTTGTAGTATGCGCTATAGGATTGATAAAAACCTGGGACACCTTGTGGGTTACTCAAAGAGAGTTGTAATCAGAATGGACTGCGTCAGTAGAACAGTGGATGCTGTCAGTAGGGCAGTGGATGTTGTCAGTAGGGCAGTGGATGTTGTCAGTAGGGCAGTGGATGCTGTCAGTAGGGCAGTGGATGCTGTCAGTAGGGCAGTGGATGCTGTCAGTAGGGCAGTGGATGCTGTCAGTAGGGCAGTGGATGCTGTCAGTAGGGCAGTGGATGCTGTCAGTAGGGCAGTGGATGCTGTCAGTAGGGCAGTGTACCACCATCTAAAAACCTGAATCAGCTCTACTGAACCCAACACCATACAAACTGTTCACAAAGTGGCACTGTGCATTCTACAACACTTTCAAGCTCCTTTTAATCACAAAAAAAGCCCCAAAAAATTCAAAGTAATCCACAGGCACCCCACAAATAGAGAAGAAAATAACAGATTAAATATCAGGCAGTGCCTGTGCTCCCCCCAATAGAAACCTCCATTAAAGCGGACTATTGTGTGGATATGCAGAGTTTAAATAAACTAAAGCACCTCATCCCATATGGTAATAGACAAAAGAAGAAATGGAGGGAGGGGTACCTGAGGTCCTCAGGTACCCCTCCCTCCATGTCTCCATTAATATGGGGAAAAAAAAAAAAAAACCCTACCTTCTAGGAGCCACTGCAAAGATTTGTGTGTGAACCTGTAATATCATGCTTTCTCCTGCAAAAGCGTCCCAGTCCAGTGGACCTCCATTCACTGTCTCTTTTGGCGCCGGCGGCTGGGTGGGAGAGAGAGAGAGAGAGCACAGACAGTGCTGTATGACCCAGCTGCAGGACATTAGCCCCGCTGGAGCAGGGGAAGAAGGGGGGTGTGCGATGTTTGGGGGTAGCTGACAGAGAGGGGTGTGACAGAGGAGGAGGAGGAGGATGAGGGGTGTGACAGAGGAGGAGGAGGAGGATGAGGGGTGTGACAGAGGAGGAGGAGGAGGATGAGGGGTGTGACAGAGGAGGAGGAGGAGGATGAGGGGTGTGACAGAGGAGGAGGAGGAGGATGAGGGGTGTGACAGAGGAGGAGGAGGGGGGGTTAAAGAGAGAGAAAAGGGGGTGACAGAGGAGGACGGGGTTACAGAGAGTAGGAGGGGGGTTACAGAGAGGAGGAGGGGGGTTACAGAGAGGAGGAGGGGGGGTTACAGAGGAGGGGGGGTTACAGAGGAGGAGGGGGGGGTTACAGACAGTAGGAGGGGGGGTTACAGACAGTAGGAGGGGGGGGATACAGACAGTAGGAGGGGGGGGATACAGACAGTAGGAGGGGGGTTACAGACAGTAGGAGGGGGGATACAGACAGTAGGAGGGGGGATACAGACAGTAGGAGGGGGGATACAGACAGTAGGAGGGGGGATACAGACAGTAGGAGGGGGGATACAGACAGTAGGAGGGGGGATACAGACAGTAGGAGGGGGGGTTACAGACAGTAGGAGGGGGGGTTACAGACAGTAGGAGGGGGGGTTACAGACAGTAGGAGGGGGGGTTACAGACAGTAGGAGGGGGGGTTACAGACAGTAGGAGGGGGGGTTACAGACAGTAGGAGGGGGGGTTACAGACAGTAGGAGGGGGGATACAGAGGAGGAGGGGGTGGTTACAGACAGTAGGAGGGGGGTTACAGACAGTAGGAGGGGTGATTGACAGGAAGGGGGCTGACAGAGCAGATGAGAGCAACTTTCGGAGACTCACAGCGAGAGGCAGGACTCGGGAACAAGCAGGCGCGATTATCCACAGTCCAGCCCGGCTCCACATGTGACCAGCAGCCTCCGCCCGGCCAATCACAGACCCCCGTGTCATGACCCGTTCTGCCAATCAGGGCACCGGCTGGGCTCAGAGCGCACGATGTACACGCCAAATGACACCGCCACTGTGTGACAGTGATAGCGGGCACGGGATGCGCGTCGCCTCTCTCCATATGTTGCGGCCAGTGTCAAAGATCCGCTGCCACTGGCCACATGATGGTGGAATGTGTGCCCGGGTTTTCAGTGGGTAGAAACCCGGGCACATGTCTCAAAACCCGGACTGTCCGGGTCAAAACCCTACAGCAGAACAGTTTCAGCGGACATGTTCGATCGTGTGTACGGCCAAGCGGACAGGTTTCCAGCGGACAAAAGTTTCTAAGCATGCTTTAAAACTTGTCTGCTGGAAACTGTCGGACATGTCCGCTGGTTAGTACACCTAACCAGCGGACCGAAATCCCGCGCATGTGTTGAATTGATTCGACGCATGCGTGGAAGCATTTTACTTCCTTGTTTGCGCAACGTCGCAGCGTCAACGTCACCGCGTTGTCTGTCCGTTGGGATTCTGGTCTGATCGTGTGTACACACATCAGACCAAAATATCCCAGGAGACATGTCCGATGAAAACGGTACGCGGACCGTTTTCATCGGACATGTCTCTTCGTGTGTATGCGGCTTTAAAAGTATTTCTAATACAATATTTGTTCTTTAGGCTCTCACTATATATTTTTGCTTTATGAGATATTGGGAGAAGAATCCAGAAAATCTCAATTGTTTATGGCTAGTTCCACCTCAATCTAGATAAATGTTGCTGCCATCCCATACTTGTTCCAAAAAAAATAATAGCTGTTTCAGTGCATGTGGTTGCATGGTTGGGTGTATCTAAAACAAAACAGATGGGATTTGTCTTTGAAATGTCTTTAGAAGGTGGACATTGCATGGTATCCAAACTGAAACCAGTACAGCAACATGTGCGTCCTTCAAACCATGAACCACACAGGAAGGGCCCACATGGGCCATGCATGTTGATTTACAGCTTTCAAAGGAAAAATGGCTTTGAAGAAGGCTATAATAAAATCAACATTTTGTTTTTTAGGATATTTTAGTAAACAATGACAGTACCAATAAATTGTCTCTATCTGTATAAGTGAAATAGCAAATACACTTCTAAGAAGGCACTATATACTTTTTTTTTTGTAGATTTACAATGCAGGATTGCTAATCAACCCAATTTTATGTGAATGAATGACAAAGAATTAGCACAATGTCAAAGGCTGCGTACACGCGATCAGACAGGTCCAATGAAACTGGCCTGCAGTTTTAAAATGGCCACCAAGAATATGTACATCAGCGAGATACGCCAATTCCCGAACGTACGCCCGCCCGACGCAGTGACTTTACGCCGTTTCCGTAAGGGGTTTCCCGGCGTAAAGATAAAGCACCAAAAAGTTGGCGCATCCTATGTTAAGTATGGATGTTGTGACCGCGGGAAATTTGAAAATGTTTACGTCATTTGCGTAACTCGTCCGTGAATGGGGATTTACGTCGATTACGTTCACGTCGAAAACACCGTCATAATTCGGAGCATGCGCACTGGGGTTTTTCAATGGTCGGCGCATGCGCAGTACGTTCGGCGTGGGGACGTGCCTAATTTAAATAGCATACGCCCCCATCACACCGAATTTGAATTAGGCCGCCCAATTCACGCTACCGCCACTTTACACAGAAGTGCTTTGTGAATATAGCACTTGCGTGTAAAGTTTGCGGCAGCGTAACGTAAATAGGAAAAGTTACGCCGCCGCAAAGAACCGCTCACCATCCTGAATCTGGCCCATAGTCTATACATAACTGTCTGTAGTATTTTCCCTCTAATAGCAGTGTATTTCTAAGCAACTGCCGCAACAAACCTATTACAGGATACTGGGTCATCCAGATGAACTTAGGAAGAAGTTTTGTTTTTGCTGTCTATACCCCTAATGCCTCGTACACACGGCCAGACTTTCCGTAAAAAAAGCCAGACGGGCTTTTTTTCTCAGAAAGTCCGGCCATGTGTCACCTCCATCGGACTTTCTTTGTCGGAAGTCCGACGGACGTTAGATAGAGAACCTTTTTTCTATCTTTCCGTCGGACTTCCGACGAACTCACGGCGGACCTTTGCATGGTCAAAAGTCCGACCGTGTGTACAAGGCACAAGTGGGACATTTCTGCTTATTTTGTGTCTATTTGACAGAACATGAAGTTTAAGGTGTTGTAAAGGTACCATTTTTTTCCTAAATAGCTTCCTTTACCTTAGGGCAGTCCTCCTTCGCTTACCTAATCCTTTGATTTTGCTTTTAAATGTCCTTATTTCTTCTGAGAAATCCTAACTTCCTATTCTTCTGTCTGTAACTCCACACAGTAATGCAAGGCTTTCTCCTTGGTGTGGAGTGTCATGCTCGCCCCCTCCCTTGGACTACAGGAGAGTCAGGACACTCTCGAATGGATTAGACGCATGCGCAGAAGCATTTTATTTCCAGGTTAGGTGACGTGGTGGGCTCAACGTCACCGCCACATCACCGCGTTCCCTGGCCGAGGGGATTTTCATCCGATGGTGTGTACACACCGTCGGACGAAAATCCGGAGGAGACATGTCCGCTGGAAACGGTCCGTCGGACATGTTTCAGCGGACATGTCCCTCCGTGTGTATGCGGCCTAACACATTTTATTGCTATTTGTGTCTCCATAAAGGACATTTTAATTCACTTTCTTCCTGGTGATAGACATGAGGTAAGACAAGAAGAGAAGAAAAATCTTCTCTGTAGGTACACATATCTGACAGAACAATCTCCACAGTGGAAACACAGATGGAATTAACAACCAGGCCCAAGTTCCAACTGTTCCCGATCTCTACTCTATGCAAAGCTAAAAAGTGGAACTTTCGCTTTTCTGTCTGCCGAAAGGCTCCACTGCCGGTTTCCCTTAACAGGAATGGTGGCTACAGTTGAAACACATCTTTGAATAAAAGTCCTATTGTAGACTCCAAAGGGAATCCTGAAAATCAATTCTGGTTTTATTCAATAGGCAAGGGTTTGTTGAACAAAGGGCATGTGGAGCTAGGCACTGCCACGGGGGGCATGTACACTTGACAGGTAAGTGTCATAATATTAAAAGTCAGCAGCTACACTCGGAACACCTCTATAAATCCAAGCCCTTTTGTAGAAATCTTTAAATTCTGGTTATTTTCAATAGGCAAGGTTTTTTTTTGAACAAAGGGCATGTGGGGCTAGGCGCTGCTATGCTATGCTTGTACCAATGCAAAAAAAATAAAAAGGATTGTGCTACTGATTTTTTAGGTCCCAAAATAGTTGTGCAAATATTTATCAAAACTATATTATTGCTAATCACTAGAATAGCTAACACAAACATAACATAACTTACAAAATTCCAACCAAATCTAAAATATAACATTGTGCTGAGTTAGTAAAAAAATATTTTAATAAAAAAAATTATAAATTATTTTAACTTTAACTTTTTTTGCAAAAGGGTGAAAATTGAGGGTACACAAAACTGTAACTTACACTAACAATATAGAGGTTGGCCTCACCCATCATTGTGTGAGCATTTGTGCTGCATTGCGATAAAATTATGCAGACCTACATTTTATCATATTGTACTGTGTTACGATGTGTAGCAGTTTTTATTCATTTATTTACAGTATTGTTAGGAAACTTTGGGGAAATATCAGGAATCTAAGCAGACCCCTGATGTTTGACTTTAGACTTAATGGAAGAGATTGAGGACACAGCGTCTGTAATGAATGCTGTACAGAGCAATCTCTGTGTTTATTCCCAAGCAGGAGACATAGCAAAAAAGTGACTGATGTTTACTGTGTCTTCCAATATGAATGGACATATATAGGGGTTTGGTAAACATGACAAGGCTTGTCGTGGGTTCATTAACAATTGCTGTATTGACTTCAAACTTTTGTCCCACAACTTTCCTACTGATTGCTCTTAGGTAACCGATTAAATTTTTCTTCTTTATTCTGAAACCTTGGCATGGGCCTCTCCTTTTTGAGAACATCATGACCTGATGACATCCAGTTTTGCTTGCTTCCTGGACCCCTTTCTGAAAGACTTTTGATGATACAAGAAAAACCTCTTCTGCTGCTGGAGCACTCCAACATCATCCGGATGTTATGACCATTGACCAATTGTTACGGTACTCGCAGAATCCCTGCTAGGACTTCCAGAACTCCTTCTCTCAGAATCCCTACCAGGATTTCCAGAGTCCCTTCCAGGACTTGCAGTGGTAGCCACAAACTCTCCGATAGGATTTCCAATGCCACTCGCGGAATCCAATGCCACTCGCGGAATCCTAGCCAGAATTTCCAATGGTACGCACTGCCATGACTTCCAGAATTCTCTGAAGTGACATTGGGCATGTTCCCTGACCAAAATGATACTTAGGCACCTCACCTTCTAAGTAGCTGGTGCTGTGTCCTATTGTCAGCTATCCTTTGTACAAAAGAACTACAAAAGAACTATATAAACTTCCTGATTTACTTTCTTGTTGCTGGTCTGAATGGACCTGTCTTTTCTTTTGCCTGCCATGTGCCCATGGCCTCACTCTTTTGTCTCGCATTTCATGTACAGTTTTCACACTGTAAGGCAGCGTACACACGATCGGTCAAAACCGATGAAAACGGACTGAAGGTCCGTTTCATTGGTCCAAACCGATCGTGTCTGGGCCCCATCGGTCAGTTATCCTTCGGTCAAAAATAAATAAAAGAGGACTTGCTTTAAAATTTAACCGATGAACGCCTGACCGATAGGTCAAAAACGATCGTTAAAAATCCACGCATGCTCAGAATCAAGTCAACGCATGCTTGGAAGCATTAAACTTCATTTTTTTTCAGCACGTCGTTGTGTTGTACGTCACTGCATTCTGACACGATCGGTTATTTAACCGATGGTGTGTAGGCACATCAGACCACCAGTCAGCTTCATCGGTTAACTGATGAAAACGGTCTCATCAGATGGACTGATCGTGTGTACGCGGCCTAACAGTTCTGTTCTGGCTACTCCTTTGGTGGGACAGTCTTAAGGGCTGCCACAGTTTGCAGCAGGAAAAAAAACAGGACCACTAGGGTTTTCAGATCGTATCCATCATTTATGAGATGTTGGGGGTGTGGCCAAGCGTGGCATATCATCAGACACATCTCATTGGACCCTAGCTGCCGATCCTTCTATGATATTCTAATAGACTTTAGAGACAAAATTACGATCTAAAATAGACCGTGGTTATCTTTGGTAGGCAAAATTAACCTTATAAAGATGAGTCTCATGCCCCTAACGTCTCTATAATACCCCTATTGTCACCTCTTTACAATTATTTTTTTTGAGTTGTCTACTCTATATTCTGTACCTTACAAGCCACCAAGGGTAAAGTTGGAATGTTTACATAGACCTAAGGAAGAGGCAGAACTAGCCCTCCAAAACCTGTGACTATATTATCAGGGCTCAAGTCCTGCGGGAATGCGTGGGAACGGAGTTCCTGCACTTTTTTCACAGCAGGAACTCCGTTCCCTTTGCAGGACTAGAGCAGCAGAGAGCAGCCAAGCAAGTTCTTTCTAAATCCTGCAATAACTCACGGCAGACCCCTGCAATGTCTCCTAGGAACAATGACAAAAGCTCCCAGGAGACATTGCGGCATCGAGGAAGTGACAGAATACCCGCACACTACCTGATGAATCCATATACTGTACAGGAAGCGGCGGTAACAAAGGATTACTAATGGATTACTCGAAAAAAATAAATAAAAACATGCCGTTTAGTATTTATGCATATGAGCGTATCATTTTTTTTTTTGGTGGGGGAGTGGAAGTTCCCACACTTTTTTCCTCAGGACTTGACCCCTGTATATTATGATGGCAAAATTAAAACATCTGGTGGAATGTATGCCACAACCTGTGAATGAGTACCTTTCTAAGCTGTATCCCACACTATCCATCATTTTATATACTACCAGGGTGGATGATGTGCCATCCGGCCTTGAGGCACTAGCATTTACTAGATTCAATAAACTTTTCCCCATCTGTAACACAATTCTAAAAATTTGGAACAAAGCTAAATAGCTACAACACGTTTTGGGATTTAATGTGTACAATCCCATATGGGTTAATAATGTGTAGCCTGAACTAGCTAGACCTTAGTATGGGCAAATTGGCATAGATGGAGGGGATTTGGAAGAATCGACTTGGATTGCTCTTGGGGAGGTTAGTACACTGTTCTCCAGTTTGGTGAGGGGGCATCTGCCCACCAATTCAATCCCTGCCACCATCAAATTTCACAGCCTTACACCTGGAATTGCCTTATTATATTTCACAGGACACTGTATATAGACACCTTACACCTGGAATTGCTTTAAGGTTGATTGCAGGCCTAGCTCAGCTGCTTTGTCTTGACTACATATTATTGTGCCACACTCAGAATTCTTGTTCTTTGAGCTCCAACTTGCCGGTGAAGATCATTGCAAGGCCTTGCATCCTGGACACTGCTATTCTTTTGCTATTTAAAGGGACATACCCCTCTACGTTTTTTACCTCATGTCTCCTTAGGATTAAAGGTATAATAGGTTGGCCTGGGGTTCGTGTTTAGCAGTGGTATTATAGACAGCAACCAGTAGCCTTTCTTAGCGATTTATTTATTGTTTGTTTCTGTGTACATTGATATTCTATATCTGTGATTTAAAACTGTCATTTAATTGCCTTAGGGGACTTTTCAACTGAGCCTTGGCTGTTTATCTAGGACTTGGCTGACTAAGGCCGCGTACACACGAGTAAACAAATCCGATGAAAACGTTCCGACAGACCGTTTTCATCGGACATGTCTGCTGGGCTATTTTGGTTTGATCAGCGTACACACGATCAAACCAAAATCCCCGCGGACAGACATGGCGGTGACGTTGACGCCGCCACGTCACCGAACCAGGAAGTAAAATACTTCCACGCATGCGTCGAATCCATTCGACGCATGCGGGGGATTTTTGTCCGCTGGTTAGGCGTACTTACCAGCGGACATGTCGGACAGACGGGTTTCCAGCAGACAAGTTTTAAAGCATGCTTTAAAACTTGTGTCTGCTGGAAACTGTCTGCTAGCCCTTACAGATGATCGAATCTGTCCGCTGAAACTGGTCAGCAGATATATTCGATCGTGTGTACGCGGCCAAGTACCTTGTTACGGGAATCTTCTCTTGAATAAGGAAAACTAGAGAGAGCTAATCAATCTACACTGTGTCAGTGTGTTATTTATAGGTATACACAACATGTCTGAACCTAGAGTGTCAGAAGGCCTTAAAAGTTCACAGGGTCAAGGTGGCACAGATGAACATGCAATTTTTAGCAACCCACAAGGGAGCAGTGCTACATTTGAAGTATACGACCAGGTGCTCACCCACAAAGAAATCCATATAAAACCAAACCTGGTTTAGAGGCACTCATGGGTCTTGCAGAAGAGAAAGATCAAAAACAGCAGAGTTTTTATTGTCAATGAAGCTCAGTCTTGAGAAAGATGTACTGAGCTGCATCGAAACGTTGACAATAAAAACACTTCTGTTTTTTAACTTTCTCCTCTGCAAGACCTGTGAGTGACGCTAAACCAGTTTTGAATTTATCTCAAATATATACATATATATATATATATATATATATATATATATATATATATATATATATATATATTGTGATAAAGTTTCAGAAATAGCGGTAAATGTAGTGTAGCAAAGTCACTGGTCTTCAGGCAGAAATACTGTAGCAATAAATATGGCTTTATTGCATCCAACAGAAAAATAATACAAATAAAAAGTCCTACTCCAACTTAGGAGGCTGACTAAACAGTAGTGTCCCTCACTACCTCTTACTGGAGGGGCTATTCCAGCCTCCAGTATAAAACAAACAGTAATAGCGCAGCATGGATCTCACACTGAGCTCTCACTCTCCCATGTCACTATCAGGTGTAGGCTAATTAATAGGAGAGAGAGGAGGTTTACCTGTTGGCCAGGCTTAACCCCTTCCAAGACAGGGAAAACTGACCTTTCCAAACTCTCACTGACATACACAGAATCGTGTACCCTGTCACAATAAAAATATATATATATATATATATACAGCCCTCAAAATTTCCACTCGCCTACTAGCATTTGGCGAGTGGATTTAAGCTGGGGGCGAGTGATAACAGGGCTGCATGACCAATCTCCCTCCAATTTGTGCCTACACTTATGCCGTGTACACACGATCACTTTTTGTGATGAAAAAAAAAACATTTAAAATGATCCTGTGTGGGCAAAACTTTGTTTTATGTCTTCTGAAAAATGACAAAAAAAAATTTGAACATGCTTGAATTTTTTGTGTCGTTTTTCAAAACGTCGTTTTTTGTGTCATAAAAAGTGATGGTGTGTGGGCAAAACGATGTTGAAAACGACATTTTTAAACCCGCGCATGCTCAGAAGCAAGTTATGAGACGGAGCTTCAATGGAACAGAGTGCCGTCAAACGCGGTGTACGTCATTTTGGAAAAACGATGGTGTGTATGCAACGTCGTTTTGGAAAATGAAGTTTGAAAAACGTTGTTTTGTTTCGTCACATAAAAGTGATCGTGTGTACGCGGCATTAGAGTCCCGATGAGATTGGCGGCCGAAGAGGAAAGGCGCATGCTCAGGAAAAGTAGTCTGGTGAGCCGCGCACAGGCAGAGCAGTACACAGGTGCTCTTCTTACAATTCTCATTAAGCCATGGGACCTAACAGTATGACCTCTCTGAGCCTGCCCCCCTCCCCCCGACCAATGTAGCTGGAGAGCAGAAAGTAATGAGTGAGGTGGAGGATTGGGAAAATTACCACTCCGGTGCAGCGCTCACTGAAAGTTGCCCTGACATGAGAGTGGCAGCCTTCCAGTTTGTGCAGTTTTCTTCTCCTTGTGCTCTATGTAAGTGTCCAACAGTTCAGCCTGAGCACTGTGAACAGACTGGTCTCAATGTGTGCTGTGTCAGTGTAAGCTGTGCTATGGTGTCAATGGCTGTGCAGTTGTGTGGATCTCAGCGCTGGATTGTACTCCCTCCCGCTGTGCTGCAGCTCCTCTCCTCACTGCCAGCCTGAATAAAAGGGGGAAGTGGGGACATGCAAGCAGTTGAGCCGCACACACAGGCTCCTGATGATGAGATGAATAGAAAAGGGAGAGAGAGAGGGGATGAATGGGAGTTGCAAAGGAGACAGCAAGAGAATGGGGAAGAGACCCAGTTCTAGTTCCCTGTCCCTCTGGTCTGCCCCCAGTGCCCTGTCCCTCTGGTCTGCCCCCAGTGCCCTGTCCTCTGATCTGCCCCCAGTGCCCTGTCCCTCTGGTCTGCCCCCAGTGCCCTGTCCTCTGATCTGCCCCCAGTGCCCTGTCCCTCTGGTCTGCCCCCAGTGCCCTGTCCCTCTGGTCTGCCCCCAGTGCCCTTCCCCAATTTGTTAAAGTTGTTGTTGGTAATATTTAATTTTGTAACTTGATTCTGCATAAAACATTTAACAGTGTCATTCCATGAGATAATCTACAAGGACATGTTTACGGGTCCAATTAGGCGCAGGGCAGTGTATGATTTAGGTGGGGCAACTGGTGGCGAGTAACTCTTGAGGCCTGGCTAGTAGCTCAGGGCTTGAAATTTTGAGCCCTGTATATATATATATATATATATGTATATATATATATACCTGTATATACTCAGTATATTATATACACACACTCAAACAAATATGGATAGATGTATTTTGCCTGGAGTTCCTCCTTAAAATAGCTCTAGTAAATTTGTAGGATGTAGTCTGATGGTATTTTAGCCATGAAATTTTTACCTCTGCTTTAATTTCCATCAAAAGAGTGATTCCGGAAAAAACGCAGAAGGTCCAGAAGTGCTGGATTTAAAAGTTTGTTTGCTGTTCACACTATAATCCATTAGTATGATTAGGCATTTAAAACAAGTGCAGCCTTCATCACCAGCATACTGGAAGACCTCCAGATTGGCCCATGTGTTTAGAAATGATTTATTGGGTTCTTGTTGAGTGAGTTTCCCGCAAGCCGTCCCATAATCACTCTGCAGAGGGAGAGCCCAAATCTACAGCAGAGAGCGGCGATGGTCTTGGCAGCACTCTATCTATGGTGTGATTTCCTGAAAGCTGCTCATTTATTTGAGAGGAAATTGAGATATATAAAGGTTTCCCAATAAGTGAAAGTGATTATCCCTTTAGGGACAACAGTGGGGGCAGTATGTGTTGGTGTTTAAAATGATCACTTAGTTCCAGTTTTAATGCACAATTTAACAGTGAATTGATACAGACGAGAGACACGCTAAGTTTATTGCTATGATAAATCCTACTGGGCCTGAGAGAGAGAGAAGGGGTACCTACATTCCCTTTAGTGGATTTTATGTGCATCCGTTAACTGTCTCTGCAGCACGCTTTCTGGACTGCTGCCAGAGAGTCTAGGACAGACAGGCAAAAGAGGATGGATAACTAAAACATAGGTTCCAAAATCAAATTAGCAATATTTTGATTTCAACATTATCAGCGGTTTAAACAATACTGGTGTTTGGTCATTTTTTTTTTTTTTATTATCATTTAGACTTTTTTAAACAGCTTTATATCTGTCTTTGTATACAGTTATTTTATAAACAAATGTAGCACTGAGCTTCTGGTTTCGATTTTGGGTGGCACGTTACCTCTATTCTCGCTGTCCAGGGTGAAAGGTTTCGGTGTCCACACACAATGTACTCTTTCTCTTGGGGTTTATTTTTGGAGAACTTTAGTAGAAAAGAGGAGTAAGGGGTGGAAGGGTAAGTAGGTTCAGGTGCAAAATAAGGAAACATTCCTGTTTCCAGCAAACAGTTCTCGTCGCCACTCTAGCCAGAGTGGGTATTGCTCCCCGGATAGGCCCCTCTCACTGGCCTAGCAGCCGGGATGGCGCACAGAATAAAAAACAGTCTCTGTCAAAGATCTTCTCTTCTTGGTGAGATATTTTGGTTCTGAATCCTCTGCCACAGGATTCAGTACACGGATCTCTTTAGCTTTTTCTCACTAGAACCTTTGAATTCGACAGGCGACACTGTCAAGCCTCTCAGTGTACGGTGCATCCTTTGGTGAAGCTTCTAGGCCTTCTCCTAAGGTACCAGCCTCTTGCATGACCCCTACCAGGATAGGTCCTCCCCTGGTCGCCTTCATCAAGTGGCCTCCTCTCGCAGGACAGACAGCACAGGATGACCTCTGCGGTACAGGTCCCACTCAGACAACTGGGCCCAACAGATGAAGCCGCAGCCCCGGGCCAACGTGGTCCCGGAGCCAGGATTCACAACACGCACCCCTGGCCAGTAGGGGTCACGAGGCACGAACAGACAGACACTGCACCAATGGTGTCTGTCCCTTAAGTACCCCTACCCAGCATGCACAGCAAGGCAACCACTCCCATTGCTGAGGGGGACACTCAATGTAGCATGACCTGGCTGCTGCCACCCTTGGCCTGGGGTGGTAATAACACCCCCAGGCGATCAATGGTGGATTACTCCCATACACAGCCATGGCTGTAACAGAGGTTAAATTGCTCTGAATCACTCTGGTCTGAGCCAAATAACGGCTCCGACCCCCATTAAATTTGAGGCAGCGCCTGTTCGTCAGGAGCAGGGCACTAGACAAACATTTACTATATGACAAATGATTCCAAAAGCATTAAGACCTAGCTAAAGATACCCTGGTAATCAGTATAGATTTGCAACACCTAGTGGGTGAACAAAACATTAAAGGAAGATAGATCTCCATCTGCAGGCTGGATTAAAGACTACATAATATTAATGTACTATATTTACTTGAGATATACTATGCATATGTAGCGCCCCCTTACTTTCAGAAGGGACACTATTTGTAAATTTAGTGGGATGAGAGACTTATTTGCTCTCACCCAGGTTGATTTATGTTAAATTAGGCTGCTGTCAGCCCTGAATTATCCTCTGGGTCATTCTGTGCTCCAGGGATGCAGTTCCATCTCTGGGCGGCAGGTGGCGCCAAAGGGATTCAGGCAGAGCCACTTTTTCCCAGTAGCCAACTGGAGGGTATATCTGTGGCAGACGCCATTTTTCTGGGTTCTTCGCGCGTTCCTGGTTCCGGGTGCGGCACCAACCTTCGGGGTGTGCGCACATCACAGGCCCCACCACTATGGCCTACCTGGCCGGGGCCCATGCTACGTGGAGTTCCTTACTCTGGACCCTCATGGCTCAGAGCAACTGAGTTGCCAAGGGGCCCCAGTGACTTACTAGGTCCCCATACTTCAAGAAAACTTGAGTGAAATTGGTCTCTAGTATCGGACCTGTGGCAGAGGCCTTTACTAATTTACTAAAGCCAAGTCAGTGGCAGAGACTTGTTTCTTCTCAGTTTTCTCCGTGACACTCTGGCTGCCAGGCCTGTGGGAGAGGCCTGTCCAGGTGCACTGCACCCACTTCGGCGGGAGTGGTGACAGGAGAAAAGAATATACTCTAGAAGCAGGACTGCTTCTGTTCGTTATCCATAGCCTCACTCTGCAAAGTTATTGTTTTCACCAACCTATCCTGTCTACCTCAAGTTGACTGTTGGTCGATGTTGGACCGAACATAAAGCACTTATATAACGTCAACCATTGGCTTGGACATTCCGTTACTGCTCTCACAGTTGCTACCATCAATTTCCCTAGACACATCAAAGGTAACTTAACTTATGCCGATCTCACTTCTAACCAGCGGCTCCTGAATGGGGTAGCGCTACACATATATCTCAATTTAAAAACTCAGAGGAAACATAATGAGGAAATAATATGCACTCATTTAACACTGAGAGGCGTATACACAAATGCTAGGAGCCTAGCTAACAAAATGGAGGAACTGGAGCTGCCATTACACGAAGAAGACTTATGCCTCGTACGCACGACCATTTTTTTCGGCAGGAAAAAAAACGACGTTTTCCCTGACATGATTCCTCTCCAGCTTGACTTGCATACACACGTTCATGCAAAAAAAAACATTCGACCAAAGCGCAGTGACGTACAACACGTACAACAGGACTATAAAGGGGAAGTTCCTTTCAAATGGCGCCATCCTTTGGGCTGCTTTTAGGCTGCATACTTGATTCTGAGCATGTGCGTTTTTTTCCCCTCGGAAAAAGCATACAAACGACCGTTTCTCACTATGAGAAAAAAACTGACGGGAAACACAACGAGAAAAAAGAGAGCTGGTTTAAAAAAAATTGCGGGCAGTTTTTTGGTCGAGAAAACTGCTAGGAAACATACACACGACCGGTTTTCACGACCAATATAAAAAATGGCCGTTTTCTCGTAGTGAAAACCGGTCATGTGTACAAGGCATTAGACTTTGTGGGAATAACAGAAACTTGGTTTGACAGCTCACACAATTGTCTGGCAAATATCCAGGGGTATTCCTTGTATCAGAAGGACAGGGGAGGTAGAAGATGGGAAAGAGTGGGTCTATATGTCAAAAATTATGCAAGGTTGGTGGAGAGGAGTAACATTGTGGATAGGACAAGGGAGGTGGAATTCATGTGGGAAGAACTTCCAAGAGAGGAAGTAAGGGGGAAAGTAATAGTGGGGGTAAAGTAGTAGTGTTAAGGACCCCCAACCTGAAGGAGGAGGAGGAGCTAGACATACTATCACAGTTAGAAATGGTAGCGCAGCAGGGAAATGTCATCATAATGGGGGACTTCAATTATCCCAATATTGACTGGGCAGAGGGGACAGCTGACTCATTAAAGGCATGTAATTTCATGAATGTCTTACAGGACAACTTCATGCCCAAATTGGTGGATTCCCCAACTAGAAAGAATGCCCTGCTAGATCTATTAATTACGAATGATCCATGTCTGATCTCAGATGTGGCAATACAGGACAACTTGAGATCTAGCAATCATAGAATGATCACAAGAACACTAAATTTCAAACTAGACAATTTTTCTGAACTGCAGTCATTACTACATGACATCAATTGGGACCAAATCCTAGAAACATTGAACACAGAAGAAAAATGGAAATGCATATTAAACAAAGGTATCAAACAGTGCAATTCCAATGGGCAATAAATAGAAGAGCGATGGTTAAACCTGGGAGGCTAAACTGTAACGTAAAAGCCTCATTAAAGAGAAACATATGGCCTTTAAAAAATATAAAGTGGATAGGTCATCATCAGCATTCCAACACTACAAGGAATGCAATAAGAAATGTAAAAACGCAATCAGAGCGGCTAAAAAAGACTAAGGCGGCGTACACACGATCGGATATATCCGATGAAAACGGTCCGCGGACCATTTCCATCGGATATGTCCGATCGGGAGTTTGATCCGATGGCGTGTACACACCATCGGATCAAATTCCCCGCCGCCGGACGGCGCGGTGACGTAGTGGTGACGCGGCGGTGACGTTGACGCCGCCACGTCACCGCCACGTCACCGCACCAGGAAGTAAAACACTTCCGCGCATGCGCCGAATCCATTCGGCAGCGGCGCGGCGGCGGTGGGGGCCGACATGTCTGCTGGTAAGTGTACTAACCAGCAGACATGTCGGGCGGACAGATTCCCACCGGATAGATTTCAAAGCATGCTTTGAAATCTGTCGGGTGGAGAAATCTGTCCGCTAGCCCATACACACGAGCGGAGATGTCTGCTGAAACGGTCCATCGGACCGTTTTCAGCGGACATATCCCCTCGTGTGTACGCGGCCTTAGAGAGACACATAGCAGAGGAGAGTAAAAAAAAATCCAAATACATTTTTTAGATATATTAACAATAAAAAGGCAAGATCATAGCACATTGCACACATAAAACACGAGAATGGGAGGATGGTTACAGATTACATGATGGCTCTCTTTAGAACACATATTCCTTTGGGAATATTGGTCATTTATTAAATGTGTTATTTGTATATCAAAAGGTATGTTTTTGTTTGAGGCTTGTAAATGAGAAATGTTCAATAAAAAAAAAAGGTATGTATGTAAAATTGACTAAAAACATTATATTTGTCCTTTATTTCTTCTACATGAGTATGTTAGATGGTATGGTGGCCTCATAAACCACACATTTATTTAGTAAAGTCACTAAAATTCCCTGGGTTGTCACTCTCTTCCGTTATATTAGGTGCCATATGGGTGTCAATTTGCAGAGCTGTACATTACATAAAAGTTTAAAGACATAGACATGTTTCATAGCCCTTCAGAATTCTAAAGCCTATTATAAAAACAAATCATGCATATATGCACATTAACACATTAGAAAACTAGGAAATAATGCTGGACTCCTATCTATTGCTTGTTGGGGGCTGCAGAATAAAAACAAGTCTTATATAACAAATACCTTTTTAAAGGAAATTCAAACAATACATTTTCCATATTTAAATCACTTAGGCATCTGTTATTAATGATCCCCTTCATCAGTATCCATGTGCTTTCAATTGGTTGCCTATGGAGTAGATTCAATTGCATTTGGGAAAAATATTTCAAAGCTTTATTTCAAAATTTTCCTTGCTGTTCACAAGGAAAGTCCTGTTAAGTACAATATAATGCAGATCATGTGCATCTATGTTTTCAGTCCTAGCATTGTGAGCTGATTGTAGCCATTGATTAAATGCACATAGTGCAGCAAAAGGAGAGATAAATCCCTTTCATTAAACACATCCACATGTTACATGCAAGTTGGAGCCTGCATTCTCTAAATCCCAGGGAATACAATACACAGGGAGGGCCCCGGACATGTATGAGTGACACACTAAAGTCTTCCTCTGAAACCTTCACTTATTACCTGGCTTTATATGAATAGGCTTGTGAAGTCAAAACAAGGGGGAATAAGCAGTAAACATATTTTTGAAAGTTTTTGAACATAAATCACAAGATTTTCTGCTGTCTATAAAAGTGTTTAAAGCTGAAATCCAGGTGAACAGCGAAATACAATGCTATCGGCATGGTTCGTGCACTGCATTGCCCCTGATTGGCTTCTTGTGCTGCTTCTCCCTCCTCCCTTTTTGGGGCTTTGATGTACAGGGATTGCAAGAGTTTGATTTTGAGTCATATTCTGGTACTTATACTGCTTGCATTTAAAAAAATAAAAAATCATGATCGTGTAGCACCCTCCTAGGTAGGTGCTAGGTCAGGTCAATTTACTTTCTGGCTCACTGTAATCAATTGAGCTGCATGTGATTGTCTTTGTCTGTTCTGTGTTTCACTGGCTGCAGGGGTTGACAGCCTCTCCCTGTCTGTCCGGAAAGGTTTAGGAAGATAATAGGCTGGGAGAGTGAAATAAGCAAATGACTATTTATGCAGCCCTGGCCAATCCCTGGGGAGATGTGTCCAGATGGTGGCTGGGAAGAAGTATACATACTCTGAGACTGCAGAGGGGAGGAGATCCCAGCATGGAAGCTTGCTGCCCTCTTGGGCAGACTTGCCTGGTATCTGCTGTTCTTTGACCCATTTGGTTGAAAGTCGCTGGAGTGGACTGGAGTGGGAGATCCCTGAGACTGTGTGGTGCTGCTAAAGCCAGTATTGCTCAAGGTGGACATTGTGCCTGGTGTCCTGGTATAGTTCAGTCCTCTACATGCTTGCACAAGCACTCTACTTACAATAATACGAGGAAGATTAGTGTCATCAGTTTGCTACTAGAGTTACATAGTTACATAGTTATTCTGTGTCCTGTATAAAGTAGATGAAATCAAAGATGTATGCGGTGCCCTGAAGAAGCACATTGCGAAACATGTTGGCTCCCTGCATTATCAAGCATCTTATTTCATACATCAAGCATCAACTCATGGTCTATGTAATATGACTGTGCTATTTTAATGTTACTATTGAATAAATGTATATTTTCTTAAGAAATTTCTTAATAAATTAGTTTTATGTGCTCCAATTAAAGCCCCATCACTCTTGAGAGAGCTTAGTCTCTCTTCCTTTTTCTCTTTTTATAGTTACATAGTTAGTCAAGTTGAAAAAAGACACAAGTCCATCTAGTTCAACCAAAAAAAATAATAATAATAGAATCCCATATACACAAGCCGTTACCCACAGTTGATCCAGAGGAAGGCAAAAAACTCCAGCAAAGCATGATCCAATTTGCTACTGCAGGGGAAAAAATGTCTTCCTGACCCACCCGAGAGGCAATCGGATTTTCCCTGGATGAATATTACCTATAAATGTTAGTACCCAGTTATATTATGTACATTTAGGAAAGAATCCAGGCCTTTTTTAAAGCAATCTACTGAGCTGGCCAGAACCCCTACTCTATTCCACATTTTCACAGCTCTTACTGTGAAGA
The DNA here is from genome assembly GCA_029574335.1 of Rana kukunoris. Taxonomy (NCBI): domain Eukaryota; kingdom Metazoa; phylum Chordata; class Amphibia; order Anura; family Ranidae; genus Rana; species Rana kukunoris. The sequence continues at coordinate 59,549,611 of CM056059.1, forward strand.
AACCTTCTTTTTCTCTAGACGTAAAGAGTGCCCCCTTGTCCTCTGTGATGACCTTAAACTGAATAACTCAACACAAAGTTCACTATGGGCCAGATTCAGGTAGATGGGCACTTCTTTACTTTGGAGTAACGTTTCTCATTTACGTTACTCCGCCGACACTTTCGGCGCAAGTACTGTTATTCACATAGCAGTTGCGCGTAAACTTGCGCCAGAGTAACGATAATGCGCTGGCGTAACCCGACGCAAGTGGAAGTGGGTGTGATCATATGTAAATGAAGGGTGGAGCCCAGCGGAGAGGCTTACGTTCAGCGCATCATCCACGGAGCATGCGCAGTAAGTGAGGCTTCACTCGGCCCCCTTGTGCGCATGCTCACAACTTCCGTCGGCACCACTTCACGGGAAACGTCAGCGCAATGCATTCCGTTGGGCGTTTAAATGCGCCCGTAGATGCGCCATTCCGGCACTAAAGTATATCCTGTTCCCCCTCCCCGCAGTGAAGTTACATTTGTTCTGAGATGGCTGCTCCCGTTCCCCGCAAACACACAGGAGAAAGCTGAACTCTAAAGGCCAGGAGCTGTCAGCCGTCATCTCGGCTATGGAGACCTATGATGTCTTCCTCCATGGCTGTAAAAGTTGACAGACAAGCATGGACAGAGGTGTTGTCCTGCAAGTGGGGGTGCTCAGTTAGCTCTTATCGTCGGTAACGCTGCTGTAGCTGCTCTCCTGCTGACCTGTGGCCGTCTGGAGTAAAGATAAAGCAGCTATTTGTAGAAATAACTTTGCGCCGGACGGACGAGTTACGCGCGGCGCATGTAGCCAGCGTATGGTGCTAATCCGTTCGCGAATCGGGAAATCTCCCTCATTTGCATATTTGCAGGGGAAATCAATAGGCGCGACTGATGCGCCAAGCGAAATTATGTGCTGACGAGACTCTGGCGTCGGAAAGTTAAGCCGATCGGAAATGGCCCGTTTTCTGTCGCATCTAGTTTGGTGGGTACGGCCACATAGAAACGACGGCGCATCTTCACAGTTACGCGGCGCATATCGAATTACTCCAGCGCAAGTCTTGCTGAATCTGGCCCTATATGTACCAATTATGTATTTGTACATGTTGATCATATCCCCCCTTATTCTCCACTTGTCAAGAGTGAATCAATTCAGTTCCTCTAATCTTTCCTCATAGCTGAGCTCCTCCATGCCTCTTATCAGTTTGGTTGCCCTTCTCTGTACTTTATCCAGCTCCCCAATATTCTTTTCAAGAACTGGTGCCCAAAACTGAACTGCATATTCCAGATGAGGTCTTACTAATGATTTGTGTTCAGGGACAAAATGATATCTCTCTCTCTGGAGTCCATACATCTCTTAATACAAGAAAGGACTTTGCTCGCTTTTTCCCCCATTGATTCCCCCAGTTGTACTCCCCCTAGTATGTATGATGCATGCATATTCTTAGCCCCAAGTGCATAACTTTACCTTTATCAACACTAAACATCATTTGCCACTTAGTCGCCCAATTAGACAGAGCTGCCCTAGGCCTGACTAAACTCGTGCAACCCCTAATTTAAATATGACCCACCCCTTCCTGTCAAGGTCACACCCCTTCCTGTTTAAGACCTGCCCTGAAAATTTCCAGCGGGGACACTAGTTCTGAGGGCCTGGGGGGGGGGGATTCCCTTAATCTGCAGAGATTTCCTCTCACTTCCTGTTTGGCTATGGGGCAGGAAATGAAGAGATGGAAAAAAAGAAAGTGTTGCCTATTGTTCTACTTTAAGCACAAATTTCTGCTAAATGTATGGAGGACTAAGAGGATATAACCATGCCAGTGGTGCAGCAGAAAACATATAGCACAGTGATGAAGGTGAATGTGGTGCAGGCAGTGAGAAAAGGAAGAATTGGGGACAGGAACAAATAAATCCATCTGTTTGTTTTTTTCATCAGCAACAACAGAAATAAAATTAAGATTTCTTAATATGTACAACTGGCACAAGCACAAGGATTGCAGGAGAGTCCTACTACCTACCTTCCAGGTATAGGTGACCATGTCAGTGTCTGTTGTGTCTGCACCATCCCTATCATACCGGCAGCAGTGAGGCGGCTTTATGGGGGCGCCAGACCGATTTGTCTTGCGGCCCAGTCCACCTTATAAGACTGGGGCTACACTAAAAGTATAGTGCACGCCAGTGGGGACTGTTTTCATGCTGCGCCCCTGCAAAGTGCTGCCCTAGGCCTGGGTCTTGTTGGCCTAGGCCAAGATACAGTGTTGGTCCCAACGCTGAACCTTGGAGTACACCATTGATAACCTTAGACCATTCAGAGTAAGAATCATTAACCACTACGCTCTGATTTCGGTCTTTAGACATTTTTCTATCCATTTCCAAATAGATCTTTCCAAGCCTGTGTCAAACGCTTTTGCAAAATCAAAGTATACTACATGCACAGCCCCCCCCCCCCCCCTCTGTCCAAGGTTTTACTTACCTCCTCATAAAAAGAAATCAGGTTTGTTTGTCAACTTCTGATTTTCATGAATCCATGCCGTCTGTTGCGGGCCTCTTCATAAGGCTCTCTGACTCTCTGAGCCTGACGAAGAGGCACGCATGCCCGTGACCTTACCTGGAAGTGAAGTTCTACCACTGCGCCCCACCGAGCGCCTGTGCATTTTTCTCCCTAGCACCGGAGGTTCACCATCCCGCTAAAGCGGTAGATGGTAATGTGATCCACATCCAGACGGCCTCTCTCTCTCTCTAGCATCAGAGCTTTACCGTCCCCTCCCTTTTGCGGTAGACGGTAGTGTGTGATATACACCAGGCGTCCATTCCACAATTGCAGGACCAGCAGAGCACGCCTATCCTGGAAGTCTCAATGGATGACACCACTTACAGATAAGCCCATGTTTTTTATTGCTTTGTGAGTGACACCTTTATACAAATTGCCTGTTTTTATACATTAAAAAACGTGAATACTACGCTTAGAGGGTGCTGCTTTTTGTCTTTCTATGCTGTTTCAGATTCGCTTCTTCTTGCAAGCCGGCAGCCCTCCCTGCGAGAGTACTACTGTATTATTTATGTGAACTTGTTCCAATGGACTAACACCTAAAGTTCAGTGATCTTTTACAAAAGAGAGTGGTGTCCATTTTTCTTCTCTCTATTTCCCTCCTCCCCCTCTCACACTTTCTTCCCATCTCCATTTATTTCATTTACCAGTTTCTTTTTCATATTTTTTCTGGAGAGCGCTTCACCCCTGTTTTTGTCAGATCTTGTCTCATCCTCTTCTGTGTCTGCCCCATAGCTAGCCGCTTGCTATGCAGGCAGACATGCAGGTTCAATCCGAAGCCAGGTTGTGTGCATCTATATACACACACAGCATGGTTCAGCCTCACCCCCAGCTCTCTCCGCACTGGTTTTGACTGACAGCAGCAGGAGCTAATGGCTTATTCCAATCAGTTCAAGCTCTGCTTTTTGACAGAGGTGTCTGACTCTTAAAGCATTGCCAAACCCACAACAGTAAAATCAGTCTGTATATGCAGTAAAGCATGCTTGTTATACTCACTGTGGAACTTAAGGGGTAATCCACTGCATTGTGGAAAAAGGCTGCTTGAAATTGACCCTGTTTGCTCAGATCCTCCCCTCGGTGCACTGTCCCCCTGCACAAGTCCGGATACGACAGAGCCTTTTTAGTCAGGCTGCACATGCTCAGTTTGGTGTGTATTGCTAGAGAGGTTTTTTCTTTCTTGGGAGAGTGCATGTGATCAGCACAGGGCCAATCAGCACTGTCCAGACATGTCCAGACAGAGGGCCATGCAGCCTCATAGGACAGCTCAGTGTAGTATGAAAACTCCTCCTACAAGCTTCACCAGGAACTGTTAAAAATCAAAACACTCCTATAACTGCTGATGAGAAAAGGTATTAGGCTGTTTATATACTCTAAAATAATTGCATTTCCATGTTCTGTGTACTGTGGGAGACCATATATAGTAAATGCAGAGCCCGGGGTTTAGTAACACTGCCTGGCTGTACAGAATTACAAATAATTTGTCGGGTTAAAAAAAACTGTTAAAATGTATTAATTTAACTGTGTATTAACTGTGTATTTAGCTACTTGCCTAAAGTTGATCTTCAAAGCCAATTTCATCTTTAGGTCTTTCTTTTTGCTCCAATAGATTGCACATGGGTTTGGGATTTTTAGTGATGACCTTCGTATAGAAACATTCAGATAGATTATTTTCGTGTTACCTGATTGAACATTTTAGATGACAACACATTGAATTTGCTACATAAAAGGCCAGTATACTAAACATTATTCCTACTGGTAATTATCGCTCAATATTTTGTGCTAACTTGTGTAGTACTACCCACGGAGGAGCTGCTGGTTCCTAGGGGTGTATGATGCATATAGCAATAGTAATGGAATGTCTGCGACAGGTTGTCTTTTCTTTGCTCTTTATTACCCAGCCGGGAAAAAACAATAAACTTGTGGTGAAAGAATAAAGTTGAAGGAAGAAGGAAAACAGCAGATTCAGGCGTAGTATAGGGAAACAGTCCTGCTCCCACATGTAACACTTTCTGCGCCACTCCTGCTTGAGTGGACTTAGCGTACCCGGACAGGCCTCTCTCACTGACCTGGCAGTCGGAGCATTATTCAAACCTTTTGCAAGGAAAAGTCTCTGCCACAGACCCTTCTGATATGAACTTGAAGCTTGAGGAAAAGTCTCTGCCACAGACCCTCCTGAAATGGACTCAGGGAGAAACCTCTGCCACAGGCCCTCACTGATTTCGGAGACGATCCTCCTTGGATGAATTACGCCTGGATCTCCTTCAAATAGTCGCCCAGGTACCGACTGACAGGTGATCAATCCCTCAGTGTCTGACTACCTTGATCTCCGGTGGTTTGTCGAGACCCTTTCGGATTGCCAGCCTCTCATTGGCTCTCCTCAGATGGACTTCCCACCGAACAGCTATACCGATTGGGATCTTCAGAAATGGGAACCCAAGTGACCACTGGGCTCCCGCCACAGCTCAGATGTTCCGGACCAACATAGTCCCAGACCAAGGAACACTGCGTGGCACGCATGCCCCGGCCAGGTAGGCCATAACGCCGGGGCGCTGTGGTGCAGTCACCCTAAAGGTGGGTGCCGCACATGGCGAAGAAGACGACGACCCAGACTCAATGGCGTTTGCCCCATAAATGCCCTCTCCCAGCATGCCCGGGGAGGAAACTTCCTTCTGATTGGCTGCTGGGAAAGAGCACCCAAGTCTTGACTCCACTGTTGCCACCTGTCGTCCTGGGGTGGAACAACACCCCAAGAACAACAGAATGAGACCACAGCACAGCCAAGCTGAGACAGAGACCCTGTTTTGAACACATTAATCTAATCAGAGTCAATTAACACTTTGATTCCACTCTAAATTTAAACAGCACCAGTACTTGGAAGTAACCAGGTGCTACAGTAGCATGAAACTAACTTAGCATTAAAAACAGTAAAGAAACATTCACCTAATTATAAGCAGTGCTTAATCTCTTATTTGAGATCATTGTTAACTTTAAAGTGAGTGTCAGGCTTGAAATAATTGATAAACAGCAGCATTTATCATTAATTTTATTCCATGGGACAACTTCAGGCCTCATGCACATGACAGAACAAATGCTGTATGCACATTCTGTCGTTTACAGGCGTATTTAGGAGTGGCTTTTAGTGGCTTTTCCAGGGGGAAAAAAGTGCCCCAGACCTGTATTCAGAGAGGAGTTTTCTAGCATATTTAAACTCGTACAAGCATAAACATACTTAACATACTAAATGCGCATAAGCATGTTGAAACATGCGTGAATGCATATACATTTATTAACCATTTGCCTACCAGGGCACTTTCACCCCCTTTCTGCCCAGGCCAATTTTCAGTTTTCAGTGCTGTCACACTTTGAATGACACTCGGTTTTTCATAGTTTGATATAAAATTTTACAAACATGTAATTTTCTCCCTCACTGATGTGCACTGATGAGGTTGCATTGATAGGCAGCACTGATAGGCAGTAATAGGCAGTAATAGGAGGCACTGAAAGGTGGCACTGTAAAGCGAAACTGATGGGCACTAATAGGCAGCACTGGGAACTGTTGGGACTGCACTGATAATCAGGACACTGATAATCAGAGCCCTGATTATCAACGTAGATCTCCCTTTCACACAAGTTGGTTATCGGCTTTTCTTTCCTCATACTGTCAGTGTGAGGAAAGGAATGTTGATAACCCAATTATGTTTTCATCGTAACCAGCTGTGATTGGACACAGCTGATCACGTGATAAAGAGCCACTGATGGGCTCTTTTACCCCAAATTGTGATCAGCAGTGTCCGCGATCACATGAGGACATCATATGACGCCCTCGCAGAACTGACCAGCCACGCTGTAACCCTTATTTGGCAAGTGGTTAGTATTCTAGCCAACAGAATCAGTTTACACTCATATGCATGTAAACGCAATACACACAGAAATGTGTTTATACACACATATGTACATGCTTATATGCACATAAAAACTTCTGGCAGTGTATTTGGAGCATTTCTTCATACGTCTGTGTGCATGGGGCCATAATCTGGAAAAATCACAAAGCTGGGCTTTGAGGAAGAGTAATAGGAAGTAAGCTGGTGGAGATGGTCGGGAAGGGGTGGGTGGAGAATACAAGAACATATGTGTTTTTTTTATTAACTTTTGGTTCACAAAAATATTTTGTGTCTTCGACATTTATAGCCTGTTGTGAAGGTGGCTGTAAAGGTGTGAAGGTGGCTATAGAACAAAGAGAATTCAGAGCAGCAGCGAAGTGGGCAGTAGGGACAATCATACCCAGACATGGTTCCAATCAACCCTGCCCAGTGTAAGTACTCCCCATTACTCTGATACATAAAAAACAGGGAGCTGGTATTATTTCTGTAATGTATAGGTAATATGTATTTAAAGTAGCTTCACAGACAACCAGAATAATAATAAAAAAAAAATATTGGAGAGAATTTGGCAATAAAACTCTCTCTGGATATAAAAATGGATACCCTAGGCAGGAAATGGAAGGTTTAATTTTCATATTAACTATGTATGTATTGTGTGTACCACATATGATGGAGGTCTGGTTGCTGGAGACTTGGGGGTATTGGTCGAATGGGGGGCCCAATGATACTGCAGCATAATCTTCATCAGTACAAAGCTGTTAATGTCCACAGATAGCCAGCATTCTGTTTTTCATGTGTGATAGCCATAGTTGGGTTTATTCTTTTCCTGAAGAACGTTAGTAAAATCTATGAAGTAATTTTTACATTGCCCATTTTATATTTAATTACTCAGCTATACAGGAGCCATGTACAGATACCATGCACTGATTCAATAGTTAAAGGAGACTCTTTTGCCATCTCAATGCCAGCTGCAAAGAGAGGTGTATGCCCAACGGCATTTGCTAAATACCTGCTTCTACTAGTCCTCTTGTTCACATTTGTGTCTTGGAATTGCATGTTTTGTGTTTGATCTCATTGTTGTACTGAACAAGAACAAAATGCAGAGTCATAAGGAGATTATATGAGGCAATGCCTCCCATACCTCTTAAAATGAATTATGTCCTCCCCTTTAAATCTTCTTTATATATTGGGTTGTAGGTGTTTGATTTGCTGTAAATTCACCATGAAATGCAACTTTATCTGCCACCAGTATAATAAGATGCTCCTCATGCATGCCTTCAAAACTGCCTACATCTCATAAAGAACCACCAGGATTACATTCTTATGTAGCAGACACCAGAATTGTTCCATCTGGTACAACTTCAGCCTTCATAAACAGTGCCAAAAATACCACCTCTTATAGTCATTAGTAAACTTTGCCCGCTGGACCAGGAGAACTATGGATGAAAAAAATACTAAGCCTATGGCCTCTTTTCAGTTAATAACATTGACAACAATCCCCAGCGGAGAATTTTCAGCATCTGAGAACTAGACATGAGCATTCGTTTTCGTCCGAATTTCAGGTATTTTCGTTATCGTTTTAACAAACGATAACGAAAGCACAGAAAACGAAAAACGAAAGATCCGACATAAACAAATGCTTTATTTTCGTTTTCGTTGCGGTCGAATGTGCCTAACCTTAACTGTATTAGTCCAATATTATTCTACATAAAGAGAAAAGATTTGACATAGAGAGAAAAGATTCGACATAGAGAGAAAAGATTCGACATAGAGAGACATGAAGATTCGACATTGAGAGACATGAAGGGTCGAATTTTTTTTTTTTAAGATTCTGTGGAATCTTTTTTTTTTTTTTAGAACATTGGACAGACACCATAAGCCTTCAATGACAGATTCAACATAGAGATACATGAAGATTCGACATAGAGAGACATGAAGAGTCAAATTTTTTATTTTTATTTTTTAAAGATTCTGTCTAAACTTTTTTTTTTTTTTTTCTTAGAACATTCGACAGACACCATAAGCCTTCAATGACAGATTCAACCTTAATTTGGATTTTCGGACAAATGCATTTTTTTAAAGAAAAACAAAATAAATAAAAACGAATTTCGGGAGTAACTAAATAAATTTATTTTTCTGACGAAAACGAAATAACAAAACAAAATATTTCAGTGTGCACATGTCTACTGAGAACTCTGTACTTACTGTATGCGGGAGGACATTGCGTTAGCTTGTCAAGATAGCAGCCGGCCTGTAGAATGGCAGTAAGGTGGAAGGAGCAATTGCCAAGTGGCTTTACAAGCACCAAGCAGAAGAGTAAATATGGCCATGGCCAACTGGAAATAAGAGAGTGCTATTCAACGTGCATACCAGGCTGTGCCACAGTGGTGAGTAGGATAGTTATACACTAGAACAGTGTTGCAAACCTACCAGATTGAAATATACTGACACGATATCCAAAATTTACTGGCACAGCCAAGTTTTTACTGGCATTTCCAAAAGTTACAAAATTACAGTTTTAAGTACACATTTCAGTATCTAGGCTACAAATAAGTATTTAGATATCGCGGGGACACTTACCAAGGCCGAGATGCTGAGGGCGGCTCACCTTTGCGACCTGGCGCGATCCTCCCCCTGGGATTGGGACAGGGGGAAGGACGCACCGGGAGGCACCGGTACCAGCGGGAAGATGCAGATCCGGCAGGTCAAGCAGGGACAGGCGGAAGATCAACCGGGATGGTTCGGAGCTGCGGCAGACGGGAAGACTGAAGCGAGGTTCCGGTAGACAGGGACAAGGCAGGAGAAAAGTCTATGAGACAAGCCGTGGTCAGGGGTCTTTTAGAGAAGCAGACAGTCCAGTGTTCAAGCCGGGGTACAAAGGGCAGGAGAAAGCCAGGAGTCCAGGTTCAAGCCAAGGTCAAGGGATTGGAGAAAGCAGAGGTCCGGGAACGTAAGCCAAAGGTCAAGCAGGTGAAGAATCCAATAACAGGTAACAAGTCAGGTACTTAAACGCTGTTTACAAACCAGCAACCAGAGGACTGTGGGAAGCTGATTTAAATAAGCCGCTCAGGCTTCTGATTGGCCAGGGGCGGAACGAGATTGTGTGCGCCCGCGTGCGCTCCCGCGCGCCGTCACGCGTGCGCTCCCGCGCGCCGTCACGCGCGCGTGCCCGTGCACACGGCGCGCCGCTACGCCACGCATGCGCGCGCGCAGCCCAGGCGAGCGCACTCGAGCTGACCTGTCACGGAGCTGGGGCTGGATGGAGCTGGTCCCTTGACAGTGCCCCCCCCCCAAGGGGCGGACTCCGGACGCCCAAACTGTCCATCAACTCCGGATGTTCACGGTGGAAGGTTCGTATCAGGCGGGGAGCGTGCAGATTTCTGGAAGGCTCCCAGGAGTTATCTTCAGGGGGGTATCCCTTCCATTTGATTAGATATTGGAGCTGCCTTCCCCTTTTTCTGCAACCCAGAATGGTCTCCACCTCGAACTCCCTCTCTCCCTCAATTTCCACTGGCGGAGGTGGAAACTCTTCTCTCCCAGGGAACGGGTTTACCGTGACTGGTTTGAGCAAAGAGGCATGAAAGACCGGATGGATCCGGTAAGTTTCAGGTAGTGCTAGTTCAAAAGCCATGGGATTGATTTTCCGTTTGATCCGGAATGGGCCGATGAACCTAGGGCCCAGTTTCTGTGAAGGGATTGGTAGTTTGAGGTTAGTAGAGGAGAGCCAGACCTCGTCCCCTACTTCAAAAGCAGGGCACTCCTTCTTCCCCTTGTCATAGAATTTTTTGAAGTTTTCTTGTGCCTGCTGCATGACCTCCCGGAGCTTTTGGAAGTTTTGTTGGATGTGAGTTAGGTGTTCCTGGACCGCTGGAACGGGTGTTTCAGGGATGGAGTCCGGAAGGGAGGAAGGATGATAGCCGAAATTCGCCCAAAAAGGAGTTTGGTTAGTGGAGGCATGCACTGAATTATTATAGGCAAACTCTGCCGATGGTAATAAAGACACCCAATCGTTCTGTGATACGGAGCAAAAGCAGCGGAGGTACTGTTCTAACGTTTGGTTGGTTCTTTCCGTTTGACCGTTGGATTGTGGGTGATAGGCGGACGAGAGACAGACTTTGATTTCCAGTGTTCTGCAGAGTTCCCTCCAGAATTTGGACGTAAACTGCACCCCTCTGTCGGACACGATGCTTTTGGGCACCCCATGCAGTCTCACAATTTCCCTGAAAAAGATTTTTGCCGTGTCAGCCGCAGAGGGTGTGCCAATCATGGGTAGGAAATGGGCCAGTTTGGACAGGCGGTCGATCACGACCAGAATTGTTGTGAAGCCTTCCGAGGGAGGTAAATCCACTATAAAGTCCATGGACAACTCTGTCCATGGGCGTTCCGGAACCGGGAGAGGTTTCAATAGGCCCCAGGACTTGGTCTTGGGCCCTTTACAGCGTTGGCAGCGGGAGCAGGATAAAACATAGGTCTTGCAGTCAAGTCTCCACTTTGGCCACCAGAAGGAACGGCTGAGCAATTCGGCAGTCTTTCGTAACCCGAAATGGCCCGCTAATTTATGGTCATGAAACGTACTTAGTACTCGTTGCCTTAGTACCGCAGGTACAAAGATTTTACCCCGTGACCACAGCAAGTCGTCCCGTCTCTCTAGGGCAGATGCAGCTTGGTCGGTACATTCTTTGGATGCCTCCTTTAGGGAGTTTAGCAAGTCTGTTTGGGAGACTAAAAAAAGTTCTGGGCGGCCAAAACGGTACTAGGTTCCGGTGGGATGGAAGTATCTGAGAACATCCTAGAAAGGGCATCCGCCTTCCCGTTCTTTGAGCCGGGCCTGTAGGTGATGTGGAAATTGAAGCGAGTGAAAAAGAGGGCCCAGCGGGCTTGCCTAGGTCTTAAGCGTTTGGCCGTTCGCAGGTATTCCAAATTCTTGTGGTCCGTAAAGATTAGGATATGATGGAGAGCCCCTTCCAAGAGATATCTCCACTCTTCAAGTGCGAACTTAATCGCCAACAGTTCCCGGTCCCCCACATCATAGTTCCTTTCTGGGAGGTCAATTTCCGGGATGCGTAGGCCACCGGGTGGAGGAGAGCTTTGGGTCCCTGTCTCTGTGATAAGATGGCGCCAGTAGCTATTTCAGAGGCGTCGACTTCCAAGACGAAGGGCAGAGCTGGGTCAGGGTGCCGTAGGACGGGTGCAGAGGAGAACATCAGTTTAAGTTGAGTAAATGCTTCTTGTGCTTTCTGGGACCAGTGGAAGCGACACCCCTGACGTGTTAACTCAGTGATGGGGGCTACAATAGATGAGAAGCCAATGATGAACCTCCGGTAAAAATTGGCGAAACCAATGAATCGTTGTATGGCCTTCTTGTCGCCTGGGGCTGGCCAGTCTTGGACCGCCTTGACCTTTTGCGGGTCCATAGCAATCCCACTAGTAGAAATGATGAACCCCAGGAATTGGATTGTTGTCTTTTCGAATTCACATTTCTCGGCTTTGAGGTATAATTTGTGCTCCCTGAGAATGGCTAGGACTTTCTTAACGTGGGAACGGTGTTGCTCGAGAGAGACCGAGAAGATGAGGATATCGTCTAAATAGACAACTAGGAAGTCATCTAGGTGTTGGCGAAAAATGTCATTGACTAGGTGCTGGAACGTGGCAGGGGCGTTGCAGAGGCCGAACGGCATCACCAGGTATTCAAAGTGCCCGAACCTGGATCTGAAGGCCGTCTTCCACTCGTCCCCGTCTCTCATCCGGACAAGATTGTAGGCCCCTCGGAGATCTAGTTTGGAGAAGAACTGGGCTGCCCGAAACCGTTGGAATAGTTCAGGGATGAGAGGTAGCGGATACCTATTTTTGATGGTAATTTTGTTTAACTCCCTGTAGTCAATACAGGGTCTGAGGGACCCATCCTTCTTCTCGACGAAGAAGATCCCCGCCCCAGCAGGAGAAGAGGAAGGGCGGATGAACTTCTTCTTTAAGTTTTCATCAATATACGCCTTGAGGGCGACTAGTTCCGTCTCGGACAAGGGGAAGATACGGCCAAAAGGGATCTTGGATCCGGGTAAGAGGTCGATAGGGCAATCATATGGCCTATGCGGAGGAAGGTGATCAGCTTGTCGTTTGTCGAATACGTCCTTAAACTCAGCATAAGCAGAAGGGATGTGAAGGGAATTGTCCGACATAGTAGCTAGGGTGGAACAGGAGGTCTGGGCGGGTAGGAGGCAGTTTTGTGAACAGTAGGCGGATGAAAACTCGATCTCCTTCTTGTGCCAATCTATGCAGGGTTGGTGGACCTGCAGCCATGGGAGTCCCAGGATAATGGGGAACAGTGGAGAAGGTATCAAATCCAGGCAAAGAAATTCTTGATGACCTGTGTCAGAAATGGCAAGGATTGGCTGGGTTTCCTGAGTGACAAGTCCAGACCGGGGAAGAGAGCCGTCCGCTAGGTGGATTTGCAGATGAAAGTCCTTAGGGCGGCAGGGAACATGCAGCTTCAGGGCCAGGGCAGAGTCCAAGAAGCAACTGCATGCTCCGGAATCAATTATGGCTGGCAGCCGGGTTGCCCCCTCCGGGAGCTGTAAGGAAAGAAAAGGGACAACATAAGTCTGTGGTAGGTTAGTAACGTGGCAATTGAAGGCGGGTGGCGGTTTACACTTGCTGGGTCTCACCGGGCAGGAACGAAGAAAGTGGCCAGCCCCGCCACAGTACAGACACAAGTTGGACTGGCGTCTTCGCTGCCTTTCTTCGGGGGTGAGAGGAGGCCGGATAACCCCGAGCTGCATGGGTTCAGGGTCTGGAAGGGAGGAGACCGGTGGGAGAGAATCTTGGTGGAATCCAACTGGGACGGTTTTTTGGAAACGCTCCGCCCGCCGTTCCCGAAGGCGTCGGTCCAGCTGGGTAGCCGACTGAATCAACCCCTCCAGTGAGACGGGGGGATCGACTCAAGCCAACTCGTCCTTGAGGGACTCAGATAGTCCTTGGCGGAATTGGTATTTCAGGGCCGCCTCATTCCATCCAGTGTCGGCGGACCATTTCCTGAACTCCGCAATATAGTCTTTGACGGGCCTCCTGCCCTGATTCAAGTTGTGGAGGGTAGCCTCGGCCGTGGCAGAACGCAGAGTGTCGTCATATAATTTGGACATGTGTTCAAAGAAGGAGTCCAACGTGTCCAATATCGGATTTCTTTGCTCCATCAGACTGTGGGCCCAGGCTTGAGGTTCATCAGAAAGGAGCGAGATTACAAAGCCCACTTTTACGGCCTCAGAGCAGAAGGTCCTGGGTTGCAAGGCCAGATACAGAGAGCAAGCATTTTTAAAGGCCCTGAACTTTTTGCGGTCGCCTGCAAAGCGCTCTGGTGTAGGCACCCGGGGTTCCGGGTGAGACACGACTACTGCTGGAGTTGAAGCAGGCTGAGAGGTGGACGCCCCTGATCCTGGGGTCACCGAAGGGGCTGCGGGTCCAGGTGTAGGGTTTAGTTGTTGAAGACGGCCATCCATCTGTAGGTACCCTTCTTGTAATTTTTGCACCGCCTCAGTTAGTGCCGAGACTTGTTGGCATAAAGTCTCAAAGGGTAAACGCGCCCTGTCGGCCTTAGACATCTGGCTGGTTTGTACTATCGCGGGGACACTTACCAAGGCCGATATGCTGAGGGCGGCTCACCTTTGCGACCTGGCGCGATCCTCCCCCTGGGATTGGGACAGGGGGAAGGACGCACCGGGAGGCACCGGTACCAGCGGGAAGATGCAGATCCGGCAGGTCAAGCAGGGACAGGCGGAAGATCAACCGGGATGGTTCGGAGCTGCGGCAGACGGGAAGACTGAAGCGAGGTTCCGGTAGACAGGGACAAGGCAGGAGAAAAGTCTATGAGACAAGCCGTGGTCAGGGGTCTTTTAGAGAAGCAGACAGTCCAGTGTTCAAGCCGGGGTACAAAGGGCAGGAGAAAGCCAGGAGTCCAGGTTCAAGCCAAGGTTAAGGGATTGGAGAAAGCAGAGGTCCGGGAACGTAAGCCAAAGGTCAAGCAGGTGAAGAATCCAATAACAGGTAACAAGTCAGGTACTCAAACGCTGTTTACAAACCAGCAACCAGAGGACTGTGGGAAGCTGATTTAAATAAGCCGCTCAGGCTTCTGATTGGCCAGGGGCGGAACGAGATTGTGTGCGCCCGCGTGCGCTCCCGTGCGCCGTCACGCGCGCGCTCCCGGGCGAGCGCACCCGAGCTGACCTGTCACGGAGCTGGGGCTGGATGGAGCTGGTCCCTTGACATTAGACGTGTGATTTAAGGTAGATATTAAGGCAAAAAACATATTTCTTATTATTTTTTCAATATAATAAGTAGGTAGCTCAGGGACAGGATTTAGGAGAAGAAATTTGAATGGATGGGCTCACACATATGAAATTGACCCTCACAGTGACACTGATAGCAGTATGCAGCAACAAAGATCCCCAACACGACACGTCCCCTCCTGAGTCACAGTGATAGTCTCTCTCCACACCAGGTGGTCCCTCCACTCCAAACAGCATTGAGAGTCCTGCTCCTGGCTTGCCTTGCTCCCGTCCCTCAGATCCATGCATGAGGCTCCGACCAATCCACTTGGCTCCCTTGCACCATGACATCACACAACACTCTCAGGTACGACCTCCACCAGTCCTGTTCCCTGCCGGCACTGACCGAACACACTGTAAAAGGCACTTGCGCAGTTCCGAGCTGAGTGTCACAGCCATATTTTTTACTGGCAACCTCTTCCTCTTACTGGCATTTGCTGGCACAAGAAAAGTGCCAATTTTTTACTGGCTGCCAGTAAAAACACTGGCGGTTGGCAACACTGAACTAGAACATTCGGCTTATCAGAGCTGCCTAGGCAGTCGAAGAAACATTGTCAACAGGATTTATAAACCTATGGGTCTTGGAGACAGAAGTTGCATGTTCTCCGCTTATAGAGCCTTGTACGCAGAACAATAAGTGCCCTCCTGAGCCCAGTATTGTGCCCTCCTGAGACCAGTATTGTGCCCTCCTGACCCCTTCCCCCCTGTACTGTGCCCTTTGTGTTAACTAGTATTTGATTTAGAGAGTAACCGCTCAATAGTAGTCAAAGAACCTCCTCACCAAAACCAAACCATGGGTGCCGGCAATGCAATAGTAATGCAAAAATACGAAAGAAGCTTGGACAGCCGCACTCCAAAAATGTTCCTTTAATTAAAAACGATCACAAAATAAATATATGAATAACTCAACACAAAGTTCACTATGGGCCAGATTCAGGTAGATGGGCACTTCTTTACTTTGGAGTAACGTTTCTCATTTACGTTACTCCGCCGACACTTTCGGCGCAAGTACTGTTATTCACATAGCAGTTGCGCGTAAACTTGCGCCAGAGTAACGATAATGCGCTGGCGTAACCCGACGCAAGTGGAAGTGGGTGTGATCATATGTAAATGAAGGGTGGAGCCCAGCGGAGAGGCTTACGTTCAGCGCATCATCCACGGAGCATGCGCAGTAAGTGAGGCTTCACTCGGCCCCCTTGTGCGCATGCTCACAACTTCCGTCGGCACCACTTCACGGGAAACGTCAGCGCAATGCATTCCGTTGGGCGTTTAAATGCGCCCGTAGATGCGCCATTCCGGCACTAAAGTATATCCTGTTCCCCCTCCCCGCAGTGAAGTTACATTTGTTCTGAGATGGCTGCTCCCGTTCCCCGCAAACACACAGGAGAAAGCTGAACTCTAAAGGCCAGGAGCTGTCAGCCGTCATCTCGGCTATGGAGACCTATGATGTCTTCCTCCATGGCTGTAAAAGTTGACAGACAAGCATGGACAGAGGTGTTGTCCTGCAAGTGGGGGTGCTCAGTTAGCTCTTATCGTCGGTAACGCTGCTGTAGCTGCTCTCCTGCTGACCTGTGGCCGTCTGGAGTAAAGATAAAGCAGCTATTTGTAGAAATAACTTTGCGCCGGACGGACGAGTTACGCGCGGTGCATGTAGCCAGCGTATGGTGCTAATCCGTTCGCGAATCGGGAAATCTCCCTCATTTGCATATTTGCAGGGGAAATCAATAGGCGCGACTGATGCGCCAAGCGAAATTATGTGCTGACGAGACTCTGGCGTCGGAAAGTTAAGCCGATCGGAAATGGCCCGTTTTCTGTCGCATCTAGTTTGGTGGGTACGGCCACATAGAAACGACGGCGCATCTTCACAGTTACGCGGCGCATATCGAATTACTCCAGCGCAAGTCTTGCTGAATCTGGCCCTATATGTACCAATTATGTATTTGTACATGTTGATCATATCCCCCCTTATTCTCCACTTGTCAAGAGTGAATCAATTCAGTTCCTCTAATCTTTCCTCATAGCTGAGCTCCTCCATGCCTCTTATCAGTTTGGTTGCCCTTCTCTGTACTTTATCCAGCTCCCCAATATTCTTTTCAAGAACTGGTGCCCAAAACTGAACTGCATATTCCAGATGAGGTCTTACTAATGATTTGTGTTCAGGGACAAAATGATATCTCTCTCTCTGGAGTCCATACATCTCTTAATACAAGAAAGGACTTTGCTCGCTTTTTCCCCCATTGATTCCCCCAGTTGTACTCCCCCTAGTATGTATGATGCATGCATATTCTTAGCCCCAAGTGCATAACTTTACCTTTATCAACACTAAACACCATTTGCCACTTAGTCGCCCAAATAGACAGAGCTGCCCTAGGCCTGACTAAACTCGTGCAACCCCTAATTTAAATATGACCCACCCCTTCCTGTCAAGGTCACACCCCTTCCTGTTTAAGACCTGCCCTGAAAATTTCCAGCGGGGACACTAGTTCTGAGGGCCTGGGGGGGGGGGGATTCCCTTAATCTGCAGAGATTTCCTCTCACTTCCTGTTTGGCTATGGGGCAGGAAATGAAGAGATGGAAAAAAAGAAAGTGTTGCCTATAGTTCTACTTTAAGCACAAATTTCTGCTAAATGTATGGAGGACTAAGAGGATATAACCATGCCAGTGGTGCAGCAGAAAACATATAGCACAGTGATGAAGGTGAATGTGGTGCAGGCAGTGAGAAAAGGAAGAATTGGGGACAGGAACAAATAAATCCATCTGTTTGTTTTTTTCATCAGCAACAACAGAAATAAAATTAAGATTTCTTAATATGTACAACTGGCACAAGCACAAGGATTGCAGGAGAGTCCTACTACCTACCTTCCAGGTATAGGTGACCATGTCAGTGTCTGTTGTGTCTGCACCATCCCTATCATACCGGCAGCAGTGAGGCGGCTTTATGGGGGCGCCAGACCGATTTGTCTTGCGGCCCAGTCCACCTTATAAGACTGGGGCTACACTAAAAGTATAGTGCACGCCAGTGGGGACTGTTTTCATGCTGCGCCCCTGCAAAGTGCTGCCCTAGGCCTGGGTCTTGTTGGCCTAGGCCAAGATACAGTGTTGGTCCCAACGCTGAACCTTGGAGTACACCATTGATAACCTTAGACCATTCAGAGTAAGAATCATTAACCACTACTCTCTGATTTCGGTCTTTAGACATTTTTCTATCCATTTCCAAATAGATCTTTCCAAGCCTGTGTCAAACGCTTTTGCAAAATCAAAGTATACTACATGCACAGCCCCCCCCCCCCTCTGTCCAAGGTTTTACTTACCTCCTCATAAAAAGAAATCAGGTTTGTTTGTCAACTTCTGATTTTCATGAATCCATGCCGTCTGTTGCGGGCCTCTTCATAAGGCTCTCTGACTCTCTGAGCCTGACGAAGAGGCACGCATGCCCGTGACCTTACCTGGAAGTGAAGTTCTACCACTGCGCCCCACCGAGCGCCTGTGCATTTTTCTCCCTAGCACCGGAGGTTCACCATCCCGCTAAAGCGGTAGATGGTAATGTGATCCACATCCAGACGGCCTCTCTCTCTCTCTAGCATCAGAGCTTTACCGTCCCCTCCCTTTTGCGGTAGACGGTAGTGTGTGATATACACCAGGCGTCCATTCCACAATTGCAGGACCAGCAGAGCACGCCTATCCTGGAAGTCTCAATGGATGACACCACTTACAGATAAGCCCATGTTT
Organism: Rana kukunoris; assembly: GCA_029574335.1. Lineage (NCBI taxonomy): Eukaryota > Metazoa > Chordata > Amphibia > Anura > Ranidae > Rana > Rana kukunoris. The sequence goes on from CM056059.1 coordinate 59,568,086, forward strand.
TTTATTGCTTTGTGAGTGACACCTTTATACAAATTGCCTGTTTTTATACATTAAAAAACGTGAATACTACGCTTAGAGGGTGCTGCTTTTTGTCTTTCTATGCTGTTTCAGATTCGCTTCTTCTTGCAAGCCGGCAGCCCTCCCTGCGAGAGTACTACTGTATTATTTATGTGAACTTGTTCCAATGGACTAACACCTAAAGTTCAGTGATCTTTTACAAAAGAGAGTGGTGTCCATTTTTCTTCTCTCTATTTCCCTCCTCCCCCTCTCACACTTTCTTCCCATCTCCATTTATTTCATTTACCAGTTTCTTTTTCATATTTTTTCTGGAGAGCGCTTCACCCCTGTTTTTGTCAGATCTTGTCTCATCCTCTTCTGTGTCTGCCCCATAGCTAGCCGCTTGCTATGCAGGCAGACATGCAGGTTCAATCCGAAGCCAGGTTGTGTGCATCTATATACACACACAGCATGGTTCAGCCTCACCCCCAGCTCTCTCCGCACTGGTTTTGACTGACAGCAGCAGGAGCTAATGGCTTATTCCAATCAGTTCAAGCTCTGCTTTTTGACAGAGGTGTCTGACTCTTAAAGCATTACCAAACCCACAACAGTAAAATCAGTCTGTATATGCAGTAAAGCATGCTTGTTATACTCACTGTGGAACTTAAGGGGTAATCCACTGCATTGTGGAAAAAGGCTGCTTGAAATTGACCCTGTTTGCTCAGATCCTCCCCTCGGTGCACTGTCCCCCTGCACAAGTCCGGATACGACAGAGCCTTTTTAGTCAGGCTGCACATGCTCAGTTTGGTGTGTATTGCTAGAGAGGTTTTTTCTTTCTTGGGAGAGTGCATGTGATCAGCACAGGGCCAATCAGCACTGTCCAGACATGTCCAGACAGAGGGCCATGCAGCCTCATAGGACAGCTCAGTGTAGTATGAAAACTCCTCCTACAAGCTTCACCAGGAACTGTTAAAAATCAAAACACTCCTATAACTGCTGATGAGAAAAGGTATTAGGCTGTTTATATTTACTAAAATAATTGCATTTCCATGTTCTGTGTACTGTGGGAGACCATATATAGTAAATGCAGAGCCCGGGGTTTAGTAACACTGCCTGGCTGTACAGAATTACAAATAATTTGTCGGGTTAAAAAAAACTGTTAAAATGTATTAATTTAACTGTGTATTAACTGTGTATTTAGCTACTTGCCTAAAGTTGATCTTCAAAGCCAATTTCATCTTTAGGTCTTTCTTTTTGCTCCAATAGATTGCACATGGGTTTGGGATTTTTAGTGATGACCTTCGTATAGAAACATTCAGATAGATTATTTTCGTGTTACCTGATTGAACATTTTAGATGACAACACATTGAATTTGCTACATAAAAGGCCAGTATACTAAACATTATTCCTACTGGTAATTATCGCTCAATATTTTGTGCTAACTTGTGTAGTACTACCCACGGAGGAGCTGCTGGTTCCTAGGGGTGTATGATGCATATAGCAATAGTAATGGAATGTCTGCGACAGGTTGTCTTTTCTTTGCTCTTTATTACCCAGCCGGGAAAAAACAATAAACTTGTGGTGAAAGAATAAAGTTGAAGGAAGAAGGAAAACAGCAGATTCAGGCGTAGTATAGGGAAACAGTCCTGCTCCCACATGTAACACTTTCTGCGCCACTCCTGCTTGAGTGGACTTAGCGTACCCGGACAGGCCTCTCTCACTGACCTGGCAGTCGGAGCATTATTCAAACCTTTTGCAAGGAAACGTCTCTGCCACAGACCCTTCTGATATGAACTTGAAGCTTGAGGAAAAGTCTCTGCCACAGACCCTCCTGAAATGGACTCAGGGAGAAACCTCTGCCACAGGCCCTCACTGATTTCGGAGACGATCCTCCTTGGATGAATTACGCCTGGATCTCCTTCAAATAGTCGCCCAGGTACCGACTGACAGGTGATCAATCCCTCAGTGTCTGACTACCTTGATCTCCGGTGGTTTGTCGAGACCCTTTCGGATTGCCAGCCTCTCATTGGCTCTCCTCAGATGGACTTCCCACCGAACAGCTATACCGATTGGGATCTTCAGAAATGGGAACCCAAGTGACTACTGGGCTCCCGCCACAGCTCAGATGTTCCGGACCAACATAGTCCCAGACCAAGGAACACTGCGTGGCACGCATGCCCCGGCCAGGTAGGCCATAACGCCGGGGCGCTGTGGTGCAGTCACCCTAAAGGTGGGTGCCGCACATGGCGAAGAAGACGACGACCCAGACTCAATGGCGTTTGCCCCATAAATGCCCTCTCCCAGCATGCCCGGGGAGGAAACTTCCTTCTGATTGGCTGCTGGGAAAGAGCACCCAAGTCTTGACTCCACTGTTGCCACCTGTCGTCCTGGGGTGGAACAACACCCCAAGAACAACAGAATGAGACCACAGCACAGCCAAGCTGAGACAGAGACCCTGTTTTGAACACATTAATCTAATCAGAGTCAATTAACACTTTGATTCCACTCTAAATTTAAACAGCACCAGTACTTGGAAGTAACCAGGTGCTACAGTAGCATGAAACTAACTTAGCATTAAAAACAGTAAAGAAACATTCACCTAATTATAAGCAGTGCTTAATCTCTTATTTGAGATCATTGTTAACTTTAAAGTGAGTGTCAGGCTTGAAATAATTGATAAACAGCAGCATTTATCATTAATTTTATTCCATGGGACAACTTCAGGCCTCATGCACATGACAGAACAAATGCTGTATGCACATTCTGTCGTTTACAGGCGTATTTAGGAGTGGCTTTTAGTGGCTTTTCCAGGGGGAAAAAAGTGCCCCAGACCTGTATTCAGAGAGGAGTTTTCTAGCATATTTAAACTCGTACAAGCATAAACATACTTAACATACTAAATGCGCATAAGCATGTTGAAACATGCGTGAATGCATATACATTTATTAACCATTTGCCTACCAGGGCACTTTCACCCCCTTTCTGCCCAGGCCAATTTTCAGTTTTCAGTGCTGTCACACTTTGAATGACACTCGGTTTTTCATAGTTTGATATAAAATTTTACAAACATGTAATTTTCTCCCTCACTGATGTGCACTGATGAGGTTGCATTGATAGGCAGCACTGATAGGCAGTAATAGGCAGTAATAGGAGGCACTGAAAGGTGGCACTGTAAAGCGAAACTGATGGGCACTAATAGGCAGCACTGGGAACTGTTGGGACTGCACTGATAATCAGGACACTGATAATCAGAGCCCTGATTATCAACGTAGATCTCCCTTTCACACAAGTTGGTTATCGGCTTTTCTTTCCTCATACTGTCAGTGTGAGGAAAGGAATGTTGATAACCCAATTATGTTTTCATCGTAACCAGCTGTGATTGGACACAGCTGATCACGTGATAAAGAGCCACTGATGGGCTCTTTTACCCCAAATTGTGATCAGCAGTGTCCGCGATCACATGAGGACATCATATGACGCCCTCGCAGAACTGACCAGCCACGCTGTAACCCTTATTTGGCAAGTGGTTAGTATTCTAGCCAACAGAATCAGTTTACACTCATATGCATGTAAACGCAATACACACAGAAATGTGTTTATACACACATATGTACATGCTTATATGCACATAAAAACTTCTGGCAGTGTATTTGGAGCATTTCTTCATACGTCTGTGTGCATGGGGCCATAATCTGGAAAAATCACAAAGCTGGGCTTTGAGGAAGAGTAATAGGAAGTAAGCTGGTGGAGATGGTCGGGAAGGGGTGGGTGGAGAATACAAGAACATATGTGTTTTTTTTATTAACTTTTGGTTCACAAAAATATTTTGTGTCTTCGACATTTATAGCCTGTTGTGAAGGTGGCTGTAAAGGTGTGAAGGTGGCTATAGAACAAAGAGAATTCAGAGCAGCAGCGAAGTGGGCAGTAGGGACAATCATACCCAGACATGGTTCCAATCAACCCTGCCCAGTGTAAGTACTCCCCATTACTCTGATACATAAAAAACAGGGAGCTGGTATTATTTCTGTAATGTATAGGTAATATGTATTTAAAGTAGCTTCACAGACAACCAGAATAATAATAAAAAAAAAATATTGGAGAGAATTTGGCAATAAAACTCTCTCTGGATATAAAAATGGATACCCTAGGCAGGAAATGGAAGGTTTAATTTTCATATTAACTATGTATGTATTGTGTGTACCACATATGATGGAGGTCTGGTTGCTGGAGACTTGGGGGTATTGGTCGAATGGGGGGCCCAATGATACTGCAGCATAATCTTCATCAGTACAAAGCTGTTAATGTCCACAGATAGCCAGCATTCTGTTTTTCATGTGTGATAGCCATAGTTGGGTTTATTCTTTTCCTGAAGAACGTTAGTAAAATCTATGAAGTAATTTTTACATTGCCCATTTTATATTTAATTACTCAGCTATACAGGAGCCATGTACAGATACCATGCACTGATTCAATAGTTAAAGGAGACTCTTTTGCCATCTCAATGCCAGCTGCAAAGAGAGGTGTATGCCCAACGGCATTTGCTAAATACCTGCTTCTACTAGTCCTCTTGTTCACATTTGTGTCTTGGAATTGCATGTTTTGTGTTTGATCTCATTGTTGTACTGAACAAGAACAAAATGCAGAGTCATAAGGAGATTATATGAGGCAATGCCTCCCATACCTCTTAAAATGAATTATGTCCTCCCCTTTAAATCTTCTTTATATATTGGGTTGTAGGTGTTTGATTTGCTGTAAATTCACCATGAAATGCAACTTTATCTGCCACCAGTATAATAAGATGCTCCTCATGCATGCCTTCAAAACTGCCTACATCTCATAAAGAACCACCAGGATTACATTCTTATGTAGCAGACACCAGAATTGTTCCATCTGGTACAACTTCAGCCTTCATAAACAGTGCCAAAAATACCACCTCTTATAGTCATTAGTAAACTTTGCCCGCTGGACCAGGAGAACTATGGATGAAAAAAATACTAAGCCTATGGCCTCTTTTCAGTTAATAACATTGACAACAATCCCCAGCGGAGAATTTTCAGCATCTGAGAACTAGACATGTGCATTCGTTTTCGTCCGAATTTCAGGTATTTTCGTTATCGTTTTAACAAACGATAACGAAAGCACAGAAAACGAAAAACGAAAGATCCGACATAAACAAATGCTTTATTTTCGTTTTCGTTGCGGTCGAATGTGCCTAACCTTAACTGTATTAGTCCAATATTATTCTACATAAAGAGAAAAGATTTGACATAGAGAGAAAAGATTCGACATAGAGAGAAAAGATTCGACATAGAGAGACATGAAGATTCGACATTGAGAGACATGAAGGGTCGAATTTTTTTTTTTTAAGATTCTGTGGAATCTTTTTTTTTTTTTTTTTTTTAGAACATTGGACAGACACCATAAGCCTTCAATGACAGATTCAACATAGAGATACATGAAGATTCGACATAGAGAGACATGAAGAGTCAAATTTTTTATTTTTATTTTTTAAAGATTCTGTCTAAACTTTTTTTTTTTTTTTTCTTAGAACATTCGACAGACACCATAAGCCTTCAATGACAGATTCAACCTTAATTTGGATTTTCGGACAAATGCATTTTTTTAAAGAAAAACAAAATAAATAAAAACGAATTTCGGGAGTAACTAAATAAATTTATTTTTCTGACGAAAACGAAATAACAAAACAAAATATTTCAGTGTGCACATGTCTACTGAGAACTCTGTACTTACTGTATGCGGGAGGACATTGCGTTAGCTTGTCAAGATAGCAGCCGGCCTGTAGAATGGCAGTAAGGTGGAAGGAGCAATTGCCAAGTGGCTTTACAAGCACCAAGCAGAAGAGTAAATATGGCCATGGCCAACTGGAAATAAGAGAGTGCTATTCAACGTGCATACCAGGCTGTGCCACAGTGGTGAGTAGGATAGTTATACACTAGAACAGTGTTGCAAACCTACCAGATTGAAATATACTGACACGATATCCAAAATTTACTGGCACAGCCAAGTTTTTACTGGCATTTCCAAAAGTTACAAAATTACAGTTTTAAGTACACATTTCAGTATCTAGGCTACAAATAAGTATTTAGATATCGCGGGGACACTTACCAAGGCCGAGATGCTGAGGGCGGCTCACCTTTGCGACCTGGCGCGATCCTCCCCCTGGGATTGGGACAGGGGGAAGGACGCACCGGGAGGCACCGGTACCAGCGGGAAGATGCAGATCCGGCAGGTCAAGCAGGGACAGGCGGAAGATCAACCGGGATGGTTCGGAGCTGCGGCAGACGGGAAGACTGAAGCGAGGTTCCGGTAGACAGGGACAAGGCAGGAGAAAAGTCTATGAGACAAGCCGTGGTCAGGGGTCTTTTAGAGAAGCAGACAGTCCAGTGTTCAAGCCGGGGTACAAAGGGCAGGAGAAAGCCAGGAGTCCAGGTTCAAGCCAAGGTCAAGGGATTGGAGAAAGCAGAGGTCCGGGAACGTAAGCCAAAGGTCAAGCAGGTGAAGAATCCAATAACAGGTAACAAGTCAGGTACTTAAACGCTGTTTACAAACCAGCAACCAGAGGACTGTGGGAAGCTGATTTAAATAAGCCGCTCAGGCTTCTGATTGGCCAGGGGCGGAACGAGATTGTGTGCGCCCGCGTGCGCTCCCGCGCGCCGTCACGCGTGCGCTCCCGCGCGCCGTCACGCGCGCGTGCCCGTGCACACGGCGCGCCGCTACGCCACGCATGCGCGCGCGCAGCCCAGGCGAGCGCACTCGAGCTGACCTGTCACGGAGCTGGGGCTGGATGGAGCTGGTCCCTTGACAGTGCCCCCCCCCCAAGGGGCGGACTCCGGACGCCCAAACTGTCCATCAACTCCGGATGTTCACGGTGGAAGGTTCGTATCAGGCGGGGAGCGTGCAGATTTCTGGAAGGCTCCCAGGAGTTATCTTCAGGGGGGTATCCCTTCCATTTGATTAGATATTGGAGCTGCCTTCCCCTTTTTCTGCAACCCAGAATGGTCTCCACCTCGAACTCCCTCTCTCCCTCAATTTCCACTGGCGGAGGTGGAAACTCTTCTCTCCCAGGGAACGGGTTTACCGTGACTGGTTTGAGCAAAGAGGCATGAAAGACCGGATGGATCCGGTAAGTTTCAGGTAGTGCTAGTTCAAAAGCCATGGGATTGATTTTCCGTTTGATCCGGAATGGGCCGATGAACCTAGGGCCCAGTTTCTGTGAAGGGATTGGTAGTTTGAGGTTAGTAGAGGAGAGCCAGACCTCGTCCCCTACTTCAAAAGCAGGGCACTCCTTCTTCCCCTTGTCATAGAATTTTTTGAAGTTTTCTTGTGCCTGCTGCATGACCTCCCGGAGCTTTTGGAAGTTTTGTTGGATGTGAGTTAGGTGTTCCTGGACCGCTGGAACGGGTGTTTCAGGGATGGAGTCCGGAAGGGAGGAAGGATGATAGCCGAAATTCGCCCAAAAAGGAGTTTGGTTAGTGGAGGCATGCACTGAATTATTATAGGCAAACTCTGCCGATGGTAATAAAGACACCCAATCGTTCTGTGATACGGAGCAAAAGCAGCGGAGGTACTGTTCTAACGTTTGGTTGGTTCTTTCCGTTTGACCGTTGGATTGTGGGTGATAGGCGGACGAGAGACAGACTTTGATTTCCAGTGTTCTGCAGAGTTCCCTCCAGAATTTGGACGTAAACTGCACCCCTCTGTCGGACACGATGCTTTTGGGCACCCCATGCAGTCTCACAATTTCCCTGAAAAAGATTTTTGCCGTGTCAGCCGCAGAGGGTGTGCCAATCATGGGTAGGAAATGGGCCAGTTTGGACAGGCGGTCGATCACGACCAGAATTGTTGTGAAGCCTTCCGAGGGAGGTAAATCCACTATAAAGTCCATGGACAACTCTGTCCATGGGCGTTCCGGAACCGGGAGAGGTTTCAATAGGCCCCAGGACTTGGTCTTGGGCCCTTTACAGCGTTGGCAGCGGGAGCAGGATAAAACATAGGTCTTGCAGTCAAGTCTCCACTTTGGCCACCAGAAGGAACGGCTGAGCAATTCGGCAGTCTTTCGTAACCCGAAATGGCCCGCTAATTTATGGTCATGAAACGTACTTAGTACTCGTTGCCTTAGTACCGCAGGTACAAAGATTTTACCCCGTGACCACAGCAAGTCGTCCCGTCTCTCTAGGGCAGATGCAGCTTGGTCGGTACATTCTTTGGATGCCTCCTTTAGGGAGTTTAGCAAGTCTGTTTGGGAGACTAAAAAAAGTTCTGGGCGGCCAAAACGGTACTAGGTTCCGGTGGGATGGAAGTATCTGAGAACATCCTAGAAAGGGCATCCGCCTTCCCGTTCTTTGAGCCGGGCCTGTAGGTGATGTGGAAATTGAAGCGAGTGAAAAAGAGGGCCCAGCGGGCTTGCCTAGGTCTTAAGCGTTTGGCCGTTCGCAGGTATTCCAAATTCTTGTGGTCCGTAAAGATTAGGATATGGATGGAGAGCCCCTTCCAAGAGATATCTCCACTCTTCAAGTGCGAACTTAATCGCCAACAGTTCCCGGTCCCCCACATCATAGTTCCTTTCTGGGAGGTCAATTTCCGGGATGCGTAGGCCACCGGGTGGAGGAGAGCTTTGGGTCCCTGTCTCTGTGATAAGATGGCGCCAGTAGCTATTTCAGAGGCGTCGACTTCCAAGACGAAGGGCAGAGCTGGGTCAGGGTGCCGTAGGACGGGTGCAGAGGAGAACATCAGTTTAAGTTGAGTAAATGCTTCTTGTGCTTTCTGGGACCAGTGGAAGCGACACCCCTGACGTGTTAACTCAGTGATGGGGGCTACAATAGATGAGAAGCCAATGATGAACCTCCGGTAAAAATTGGCGAAACCAATGAATCGTTGTATGGCCTTCTTGTCGCCTGGGGCTGGCCAGTCTTGGACCGCCTTGACCTTCTGCGGGTCCATAGCAATCCCACTAGTAGAAATGATGAACCCCAGGAATTGGATTGTTGTCTTTTCGAATTCACATTTCTCGGCTTTGAGGTATAATTTGTGCTCCCTGAGAATGGCTAGGACTTTCTTAACGTGGGAACGGTGTTGCTCGAGAGAGACCGAGAAGATGAGGATATCGTCTAAATAGACAACTAGGAAGTCATCTAGGTGTTGGCGAAAAATGTCATTGACTAGGTGCTGGAACGTGGCAGGGGCGTTGCAGAGGCCGAACGGCATCACCAGGTATTCAAAGTGCCCGAACCTGGATCTGAAGGCCGTCTTCCACTCGTCCCCGTCTCTCATCCGGACAAGATTGTAGGCCCCTCGGAGATCTAGTTTGGAGAAGAACTGGGCTGCCCGAAACCGTTGGAATAGTTCAGGGATGAGAGGTAGCGGATACCTATTTTTGATGGTAATTTTGTTTAACTCCCTGTAGTCAATACAGGGTCTGAGGGACCCATCCTTCTTCTCGACGAAGAAGATCCCCGCCCCAGCAGGAGAAGAGGAAGGGCGGATGAACTTCTTCTTTAAGTTTTCATCAATATACGCCTTGAGGGCGACTAGTTCCGTCTCGGACAAGGGGAAGATACGGCCAAAAGGGATCTTGGATCCGGGTAAGAGGTCGATAGGGCAATCATATGGCCTATGCGGAGGAAGGTGATCAGCTTGTCGTTTGTCGAATACGTCCTTAAACTCAGCATAAGCAGAAGGGATGTGAAGGGAATTGTCCGACATAGTAGCTAGGGTGGAACAGGAGGTCTGGGCGGGTAGGAGGCAGTTTTGTGAACAGTAGGCGGATGAAAACTCGATCTCCTTCTTGTGCCAATCTATGCAGGGTTGGTGGACCTGCAGCCATGGGAGTCCCAGGATAATGGGGAACAGTGGAGAAGGTATCAAATCCAGGCAAAGAAATTCTTGATGACCTGTGTCAGAAATGGCAAGGATTGGCTGGGTTTCCTGAGTGACAAGTCCAGACCGGGGAAGAGAGCCGTCCGCTAGGTGGATTTGCAGATGAAAGTCCTTAGGGCGGCAGGGAACATGCAGCTTCAGGGCCAGGGCAGAGTCCAAGAAGCAGCTGCATGCTCCGGAATCAATTATGGCTGGCAGCCGGGTTGCCCCCTCCGGGAGCTGTAAGGAAAGAAAAGGGACAACATAAGTCTGTGGTAGGTTAGTAACGTGGCAATTTAAGACGGGTGGCGGTTTACACTTGCTGGGTCTCACCGGGCAGGAACGAAGAAAGTGGCCAGCCCCGCCACAGTACAGACACAAGTTGGACTGGCGTCTTCGCTGCCTTTCTTCGGGGGTGAGAGGAGGCCGGATAACCCCGAGCTGCATGGGTTCAGGGTCTGGAAGGGAGGAGACCGGTGGGAGAGAATCTTGGTGGAATCCAACTGAGACGGTTTTTTGGAAACGCTCCGCCCGCCGTTCCCGAAGGCGTCGGTCCAGCTGGGTAGCCGACTGAATCAACCCCTCCAGTGAGACGGGGGGATCGACTCAAGCCAACTCGTCCTTGAGGGACTCAGATAGTCCTTGGCGGAATTGGTATTTCAGGGCCGCCTCATTCCATCCAGTGTCGGCGGACCATTTCCTGAACTCCGCAATATAGTCTTCGACGGGCCTCCTGCCCTGATTCAAGTTGTGGAGGGTAGCCTCGGCCGTGGCAGAACGCAGAGGGTCGTCATATAATTTGGACATGTGTTCAAAGAAGGAGTCCAACGTGTCCAATATCGGATTTCTTTGCTCCATCAGACTGTGGGCCCAGGCTTGAGGTTCATCAGAAAGGAGCGAGATTACAAAGCCCACTTTTACGGCCTCAGAGCAGAAGGTCCTGGGTTGCAAGGCCAGATACAGAGAGCAAGCATTTTTAAAGGCCCTGAACTTTTTGTGGTCGCCTGCAAAGCGCTCTGGTGTAGGCACCCGGGGTTCCGGGTGAGACACGACTACTGCTGGAGTTGAAGCAGGCTGAGAGGTGGACGCCCCTGATCCTGGGGTCACCGAAGGGGCTGCGGGTCCAGGTGTAGGGTTTAGTTGTTGAAGACGGCCATCCATCTGTAGGTACCCTTCTTGTAATTTTTGCACCGCCTCAGTTAGTGCCGAGACTTGTTGGCATAAAGTCTCAAAGGGTAAACGCGCCCTGTCGGCCTCAGACATCTGGCTGGTTTGTACTATCGCGGGGACACTTACCAAGGCCGAGATGCTGAGGGCGGCTCACCTTTGCGACCTGGCGCGATCCCCCCCCTGGGATTCAGAAAGGGGGAAGGACGCACCGGGAGGCACCGGTACCAGCGGGAAGATGCAGATCCGGCAGGTCAAGCAGGGACAGGCGGAAGATCAACCGGGATGGTTCGGAGCTGCGGCAGACGGGAAGACTGAAGCGAGGTTCCGGTAGACAGGGACAAGGCAGGAGAAAAGTCTATGAGACAAGCCGTGGTCAGGGGTCTTTTAGAGAAGCAGACAGTCCAGTGTTCAAGCCGGGGTACAAAGGGCAGGAGAAAGCCAGGAGTCCAGGTTCAAGCCAAGGTCAAGGGATTGGAGAAAGCAGAGGTCCGGGAACGTAAGCCAAAGGTCAAGCAGGTGAAGAATCCAATAACAGGTAACAAGTCAGGTACTCAAACGCTGTTTACAAACCAGCAACCAGAGGACTGTGGGAAGCTGATTTAAATAAGCCGCTCAGGCTTCTGATTGGCCAGGGGCGGAACGAGATTGTGTGCGCCCGCGTGCGCTCCCGCGCGCCGTCACGCGTGCGCTCCCGCGCGCCGTCACGCGCGCGTGCCCGTGCACACGGCGCGCCGCTACGCCGCGCATGCGCGCGCGCAGCCCAGGCGAGCGCACCCGAGCTGACCTGTCACGGAGCTGGGGCTGGATGGAGCTGGTCCCTTGACATTAGACGTGTGATTTAAGGTAGATATTAAGGCAAAAAACATATTTCTTATTATTTTTTCAATATAATAAGTAGGTAGCTCAGGGACAGGATTTAGGAGAAGAAATTTGAATGGATGGGCTCACACATATGAAATTGACCCTCACAGTGACACTGATAGCAGTATGCAGCAACAAAGATCCCCAACACGACACGTCCCCTCCTGAGTCACAGTGATAGTCTCTCTCCACACCAGGTGGTCCCTCCACTCCAAACAGCATTGAGAGTCCTGCTCCTGGCTTGCCTTGCTCCCGTCCCTCAGATCCATGCATGAGGCTCCGACCAATCCACTTGGCTCCCTTGCACCATGACATCACACAACACTCTCAGGTACGACCTCCACCAGTCCTGTTCCCTGCCGGCACTGACCGAACACACTGTAAAAGGCACTTGCGCAGTTCCGAGCTGAGTGTCACAGCCATATTTTTTACTGGCAACCTCTTCCTCTTACTGGCATTTACTGGCACAAGAAAAGTGCCAATTTTTTACTGGCTGCCAGTAAAAACACTGGCGGTTGGCAACACTGAACTAGAACATTCGGCTTATCAGAGCTGCCTAGGCAGTCGAAGAAACATTGTCAACAGGATTTATAAACCTATGGGTCTTGGAGACAGAAGTTGCATGTTCTCCGCTTATAGAGCCTTGTACGCAGAACAATAAGTGCCCTCCTGAGCCCAGTATTGTGCCCTCCTGAGACCAGTATTGTGCCCTCCTGACCCCTTCCCCCCTGTACTGTGCCCTTTGTGTTAACTAGTATTTGATTTAGAGAGTAACCGCTCAATAGTAGTCAAAGAACCTCCTCACCAAAACCAAACCATGGGTGCCGGCAATGCAATAGTAATGCAAAAATACGAAAGAAGCTTGGACAGCCGCACTCCAAAAATGTTCCTTTAATTAAAAACGATCACAAAATAAATATGCCACAGCAAAAATTGGGACAAAAGCTAACGTTTCGCACTGTAGCTTCAGTGCTTAGTCATAGCAACTACCACCACGATGTGTTTAATTCTATCAACTATTTATACTTTATTTCTTAAAAGTAGGTGCATAAATTGAGGAAAGCTGGTAGGGGCCCCAGTGCATTACTTTGCCCAGGGGCCCATGATGCTTCTAAGATGTCCCTGTGTCTGACGTTACAGTTTGAGCAGGCTATGATTGGCTGGTCATTGACAAACTCCTCAGCATATCACCAGTCTTGTTTTTACTTTCACCTGCCTGCAGTTGAAGAGTCATTTTACCGTCCTATCCTAACCCTATTTATATAGCATTTTCTATTATTGCGTCCTGAGAGTGGATGACCTCCCCATTATAGTTATCATGCCCTCCCTATAGTCAGTCTCTGGAAGCAGCTTTGTTTGGTTGTTTTAAATACACTGGTTGTATTGATTGCAGTGCCAACATAAGCAGTCATTGAAGAAATCCAGAGTAGATCAGGAAGGGTTAAGCCGTAGTGCATTCCTCCTCCTTTATGCTTTTCATTGGCAAGCATTGCTCTCTAATTCCTCCCACTCCTGCATTGCAAAGCATGAATCCAGACACTTCCCATTCTCATCTCTCACACAAGCCTCCTCCATCAGCTGCACATTAATCTCAGCTTCCAGTCAGCCTTGTATGCTGAAATTTACACACTCAGACACACAAATCGAATTCCACATAACACTGAGCACACGTCTTGCTATGGCCTTATTTAAAAATGGCCGGCAGTAGAAGGAAGTGACACAAAACAGATTGCCAGAAGACATTGGTATTGTGTTGATGTGTCGTCATTTCTGAAATAATTAAAACAATGACCTGCGTGTATGTTCTTGTAGCTCCGGGTTCCTATAGAAACTGTGCATACTACTTACTGACTGTACATTGTAGAAAACTCAGAGTAGGCCTTGGCAGGTCCAGGGATCTGTAAAATGAATTGTTTCCCAACCTTCACTTCATGGTCAGTTATTTAGAGCCTATCACCAGACTATATTTTCATTTTGAATAGAGTGGAAAAGTGTTAAATTCTGTCACTTATTTATGTCTGTCTGCCAAACTGTTGGGGAGATTTTTCTTTACTTCCTGTCACTGTGATACTCAGGCAAGACAAAGGAGGTGCCACTGTATCCTGGACATAGGGTTGCCACCTGTTCGTGATTTACCCGGACAGTCCGGCTTTTGAATCATGTGTCCTGGACCAGGGGCGGACTGACAACTCATGGGGCCCCCAGGCTTACAGATGCCACCATGCCAGGAGGTAGTGCAGAGACGGGGCAGCTAAAATTTCGGGATTTTCACATCAAAAGCATGTCCGTTTCGGACATATCAGGGACAGATGTAAAAAAATAACTGTGAGCGGGCAGCTCTTTTTTTTTTTGGAGAAGAAGAAGAGTGTGTGTGACACCATCCCCCAACAGCCAATGAAGAGGATGAAAACCCGGCAACCAGATTTTTATTGGGACTGCGACGTTATGGCGGACACATCGGACACTGTTGACACATTTTTGGCGCCATTCACATTTATACTGCGATCAGTGCTATAAATATGCACTAATTACTGTATAAATGTGACTGGCATTGAAGGGGTTAACACTAGGGGGTGAGGAAGGGGTTAAATGTATTCCCTACATAGTGTTCTAACTGTGGGGGGATGTGTCCCTATGTACAAGGGACACAGATCAGTCTCCTCTCCAGAGACAGGATGCTGTCTCTGTATAAAACGGCAATGAGAGATGATCTCATATGTTTACATTCTGATTGGCCGTTCGCCGCGATCTGTGATTGGCTGTGTCCAAGGGACACGGCCAACACAGAGCTTCCCCGCTGTGCGCTCTGTTGACCTCCTACGTCTCCACTTCGTCCAATCAGAAAAATGCGTTGCATTAATTGAGAAAATGCTAAGTATTCTGTGAATGGCACCTTTGCCGAGCAGGCGATCTCCTGTGTTCACAATGCAGCAGGATAGACTCTCAGCATGGGAAATCATTGGAGTAGTAGTGTCTACTACAGTGATTTCCAGATTCTAGAGCAGCCTTTCTTAGATTGGGGTGGATAGATGTTCTTTGAGCTTTAGTTGACTCATGCCGCGTACACACGATCATTTTTCGGCATGTAGAAAAAACTTTTTTTCCAACTTTATCATTAAAACGTCGTTACCCACACACACGGTCGTTTAAAAAAAAAAAAGCTCTAGCAAAGCGCGGTGACGTCCAACACGTACGACGGCACTATAAAGGGGAAGTTCCATGCAGATGACGCCGCCCTTTGGGCTGCTTTAGTTGATTCCTTGTTAGTAAAAGACGATTCGCGCTTTTCAGTCTGTTACAGCGTGATGAATGTGCTTACTCCATTACGAACGGTAGTTTTACCCGAACGAGCGCTCCTGTCTCATAACTTGCTTCTGAGCATGCGCAGGTTTTTCACGTCGTTTTAGCCCACACACGATCATTTAAAAAAAAAATATATAATCGCTTTTCAAAACCTTAAAAATTATGTGAAGCCCACACACAATTGCTTTAAATTACATTTTTTTTAAATGTTATTTTTTTAATGCCGAAAAAACAATCGTGTGTACGCGGCATTAGAGCCAGATTAAGAACATCATGGGCCTGGTGCTGATGATTTTGGTGGGGCTTTTCCTAAAAATAAATAAATAAATGAAAATGCAAATAATTTTTTGTTATAACAAATGAAATTAAATAGAGAGCAGTAGGATGAGAGCAAAAGAAAAGGGATGAGTGAAGGGTGAGGGGTAAGGGTGGGAGGATAAGAAAAAAGGGGATGAGAGAGAGGATGCACATGAGCATGCGTGGAGTAACAGCAACGCAGCCCTGGCAAGGGACCAAAGGCACAGAACCCGGAAGGTAGACTGGGTGAAGATGGAAGCACCCGGGACCCGCCGTATTGATCACAGCGCAGCGCTGCAGGGCTCAGTCTAACAGGTAAGTGTACCCTAATGTGCTAATATGCTATGCATACTACCGTGTTTCCCCGAAAATAAGACGTACTCCGAAAATAAGCCGTAGCGGGATTTCGACGCAAGATAGAAATATAAGACACCCCTCCGAAAATAAGACGTAGCGATGTAGTGTCGAATCTCCGAAAATAAGATGTAGTGTCGAATCTCCGAAAATAAGATGTAGTGTCGAATCTCCGAAAATAAGATGTAGTGTCGAATCTTGTAGTGATATCTTGTAGTGGTACAACCAGACAAGATGAGTGCAAAAAGAAAGAGTTATTCTGTTGAGTACAAGAAAGGAATTGTGGAGGACTCCCGAGGCAAGAATCTTACGGCTTTTTGCAAAGAGAAGAAGTTGGATATCCGAATGGTCCAAAAATGGCGTGCAGAATACGATAATCTCAGTCTACAGGTGGACAGAGGAAATGCTAAGAAGCGCAAGTGTGGTTCAGGTAGGCAACCTTTATTTTCTGTAATAAAAATAAGACACCCCCCGAAAATAAGCCATAGTGTGATTTCTTGAGGAAAAAAAAATATAAGACGGTGTCTTATTTTCGGGGAAACACGGTAGTACGTTATGGCATAACCTACCTCAGGGCCTCTAAAAAATAGTAATGTTAGCAAAGTTTACATCTGCTTTAATATCACAGGATCCCAGGAGCCAATCATGGGGCCCCCTACAGACCCAGTGGCCCTTGGGCAGTGCCCAAGTGCATAGTTGCCAACATTTCAAAAATATTTTCAGGGACACTTTTAGAGTAGCTGACATCCCCTATGTTCCTCTATACATCACAGTAGTAATCACAAAATTAAATGAGTACTAATAATGAACTAACAAAAGTATTTTGTCATACCCCATTCTAGAGCTGGCAACATTGAGGATATTCATTATAATTTTAAAGAACTGTTTTTGTGGGTAAGAGGCATAGGGGAGGAGTATAGATGGTATAAACGTGATAAGTACAGTATGTGCAGGTGAGGGAGGGGACTGTGTGGAGGATATGACAGTGGGCACTATGTACAGGAGAGAAGTGTGGAGGATTTGACAATGGGAACTATGTATAGGAGAGGAGTATGGAAGGTATGACAGTGAGCAGTATGTACAGGAGAGGAATGTGGAGGGTATGACAGTGGGTAGTATGTACAGGAGAAGAGTATGGAGGGTATGACAGTGGGCAGTATTTACAGGAGAGGAGTGTGGAGGGTATGACAGTGGGCAGTATTTACAGGAGAGGGGTGTGGAGAGTACGACAGTGGGTACTATGTATAGGAGAGGAGTGTGGAGAGTATGACAGTGAGCACTATGTACAGGAGAGGAGTGTGGAGAGTATGACAGTGGGCACTATGTACAGGAGAGGAATGTGGAGAGTATGACAGTGGGCACTATGTACAGGAGAGGAATGTGGAGAGTATGACAGTGGGCACTATGTACAGGTGAGGAGGATGAAGGAATCTGGGAAGTAAAAATGTAAAGGTTTGTGGAAGGATGTTTAAGAACTGCGTAGTGGTTAAGTGGGCCACACATGGTTTGAAATCAAGCCAATTAAGCAGAGACCAGCCATAGTTGATCTATGTATGGGCTAGCTGGTTTTACACAAGTCAATCTATTAATCGACTTGAGTACAAACAGCCTGTTGGGTTTTTCCCAAAACAATCAATGCTGCCAGCTATAGTTAGGAACACTGATCGTTGTATTGTGTGAGTATGGAAGGCTCCCCACTGGCAGAACACAATAACACTGCGGGAGTGATTCCCCCATCCACAGGTCAGCAGGGGAGAGGGGGTGTGTGGGGACAGGCTGGGGAGAGAGGTCTGTTAGCAGCAAGGGTGGATCCAGAGTCTAGTCTCGGAAGGGGCACTGCCAGAAAATAAGGTGTTGCTTACAGAACTCAATTAGGTGTCCAATGTGTCCGCTGCAATGTTGCAGTATCGCTGAAAAAATCAATGATCGCCGCTATTACTAGTAAAAAATATTTAAAAAGAAATGCCATAAATCTATCCCATAGTTTCTAGACGATTGTCAGGGACTGCAGACATGGTACAAGAGATGGTCAGAGACTGCAGACATGGTACAAGAGATGGTCAGAGAATGCAGACATGGTACAAGAGATGGTCAGAGACTGCAGACATAGTACAAGAGATGGTCAGAGACTGCAGACATGGTACAAGAGATGGTCAGAGACTGCAGGCATGGTACAAGGGATGGTCAGACTGCAAACGTGGTACAGGAGATGGTCAGAGACTGCAGGCATGGTACAAGGGATAGTCAGAGACTGCAGGCATGGTACAAGGGATGGTCAGAGACTGCAGACGTGGTACAAGAGATGGTCAGAGACTGCAGGCATGGTACCAAGGA
Organism: Rana kukunoris; assembly: GCA_029574335.1. Lineage (NCBI taxonomy): Eukaryota > Metazoa > Chordata > Amphibia > Anura > Ranidae > Rana > Rana kukunoris. The sequence continues at coordinate 59,586,279 of CM056059.1, forward strand.
TGGTCAGAGACTGAAGACATGGTACAAGAGATCAATGCAGCCTCATCAGTGCCCATCATTGCAGCCTCACTGTGCATACGCAGCCCCCACCTTTGTATAAAAATTCAGTCCCACTTTTGTATATAAATGCAGTCCCACTTTTGTATATCAATGCAGTCCCACTTTTGTATATCAATGCAGTCCCACTTTTGTATATGAATGCAGTCCCACTTTTGTATATAAATGCAGTCCCAATTTTGTCTATGAATGCAGTCCCATTTTTGTCTATAAATGTAGTCCCACTTTTGTATATAAATGCAGCCCCACTTTTGTCTATGAATGCATCCCCACTTCTGTCTATTAATGCAGCCACACTGTGCATGGCACTCACCATGGCATTGTCTCGATCACACACAGCAGGTATCTCCTCTCCCGACGTGTGTCATGGAACAAACAGGAGCTGTAGGTCTGTGTTCGGCAGGGCAGTGTGCTCTAGCACGGTCCCCCCCTAGACGGGCTTGTGTGATAGACAAAACACTGATTCAATCAGTGTTCCATCTCCATCTACTATCACACAAGCAGGTTTAGCACAGGCAGCACAGCAGAACACAGATCCAGCTCTCACACACAGCCAGAGATGCCCGATGTCATACACTCAGGAGAGAGGGGGAGCGCTGCAGTCAGCTACAGCTCAAAGCAGCCTCAGAACAGGCAGCCTACCGGCCCTGGTGATGAGAGAGAGAGAGAGAGAGAGAGTGAGAGACTCGGCAGCGGCAGGCAGGCCCAGACTGGGACAAAAAATAGGCCTGGGCATTTTAGACTGAGCAGCCCGGGGGGGGGGGATAGATAAAGATAGAAAGAAAGAAGGGAAGAAAGGAAAATAGATCGATAGATAGATAAAGATAGAAAGCAAGAAGGGAAGATAGATAGATAGATAGATATATAGATAGATAGATAGATAGATAGATAGGATAGATAGATAGATAGATATAAGATAGATAGATAGATAAAAGGGAAGGAAGGAAGATAGATAAAGAAAGAGAAGATAGATAAAGATAGATAGAGATAAGGGAAGTGTAGGAAGTCTAGGGGGAAGATAGTGTGGGATCAGAGTGGACAATGGGCACAGTGGTGGGGACAGTGGCAGTGGTGGGTGGCAACAATTAAAGGGCATTGTGAAGGGGGTGGCAACAGTGGGGGGCACAGTTGAGTTTATGTTTTGATGCCATTGTGTTGATGCTTTTGATTGTGTGATTTTGGGTGTACAATGTTGTTTATGATGGCGTGGTGATGTTTGATGGCATGTGTGCTGGTTTGGAACAGTTGATAGATAAAATTGTGTTTGATGGCATTGCACAGTGGACAATTGATGGGCCAGAGGCTGCGTTTTTTGGGCACAGTGAGGTGCAAATTTGTTTTTTTTTTTTTTTCATTTGCGCCCACCAAAAATTTTTGAGCACCAGCTACTGTTATAGATAGATAGATAGTTAATAGTATCTATCTGCTATCTATCTTTTAGTGCTGGTTGTAACAAACGGAAAAAAAAAGAGAAAAAAGAGAGAGAGAAAGAAAGAGAGAGAGCGTAAGAGAGAAGGGAATGAAGGGCACCCCATACATCAGTGTACAGTACTCACAGTACTCACTCAGAGGCAGGAGGGATATCAGACTCCATCTTTCCTTTCTGTTTGCTGGGCTTGAATCTTCCCGCCCACATCCCTTAGGCAGCAGAACAGTGTCTGTCGGGAGAGTGGGCGGGGCAGACACGGGAGGAGAAGAAGAGAGGAGGGGGAGGAGTAGAAGCAGCTTCTCTCCTCTAACTGGCCGTGGGGGCAGCAAGGGGAGGGGAGAAGTGTCAGAGCTGGCTATGATACCCCAGCTGATCTCTCTCTATCTGGGACTGTGTTGGTGGTGTAAACCCCTGGGGAGACGTGACATACGGCCCGTCCGCAAAGCAGTTTTGTTTTTTTTAAAGCCAATGTGACATGATTGCCTGGGGGGGGGGGCAATTGCCCTGTTCCCCCCCCCCCTCGATCCGCCGTTGGTTAGCAGGGGGGTGTGAAGTGGTCATGGAGGGATATCAATCAGCGGGTTGTGTGGAGTAACTGGTAATGACATATTTTTTGAGTGGGGTCTGTCATCTGCAGGTTGGGAAATGATCACCTGTGATATAAGTTGAAGGAAGGTGGCTAACATGGGAAGTACCGTGTTTCCCCGAAAATAAGACACCGTCTTATATTTTTTTTTCCTCAAGAAATCACACTATGGCTTATTTTCGGGGGGTGTCTTATTTTTATTACAGAAAATAAAGGTTGCCTACCTGAACCACACTTGCGCTTCTTAGCATTTCCTCTGTCCACCTGTAGACTGAGATTATCGTATTCTGCACGCCATTTTTGGACCATTCGGATATCCAACTTCTTCTCTTTGCAAAAAGCCGTAAGATTCTTGCCTCGGGAGTCCTCCACAATTCCTTTCTTGTACTCAACAGAATAACTCTTTCTTTTTGCACTCATCTTGTCTGGTTGTACAAAAAGATAGGCCAGCAAAGCTGATGTGGAGCACAGTGGAGCTGGGGTGATCTGTTTGTGTGGGGTGAGAGAGGGTTTGCTGGTCAATGCTGGGAGAATCTTTTTGCTTTACAGAGTGTTCTTCTCCTCACAGCTCCTGAGCACCAGTACAGTAACATACACCTATGACGTGTTGTTTACCGCGCCGCGCCGCATACGACACGCCTATCACTACAAGATTCGACACTACATCTTATTTTCGGAGATTCGACACTACATCTTATTTTCGGAGATTCGACACTACATCTTATTTTCGGAGATTCGACACTACATCTTATTTTCGGAGATTCGACACTACATCGCTACGTCTTATTTTCGGAGGGGTGTCTTATATTTCTATCTTGCGTCGAAATCCCGCTACGGCTTATTTTCGGCGTGAGTACGTCTTATTTTCGGGGAAACACGGTAGCTGGGAAGTGACCTGGTTGGTGGGGAGGCTGAAATGGATGATGTGCTTCAAGTCTCTTTCACATTTGCGGTAATGCTTACTGCCCTATGAAAAGTGATCTGTGGTGGATTGCTTTTCAAAAAGTGGTATAGCAGCAGCAGACAGGTGGTCATGAGGTGCTACTGCTGCCTTCTTGTTTTTTTTATACATTGCTGAATGGTAGTTTTACATTGTTGAACTATGCTGCTACTGTGACCGAGTTTGGCTTTCAGTTGCAGAGTGGCCTCATTGAAATCCGAGTTTGACAGGCAGTGCTGGCTGTCATATTCTGCAGGCTCCAAGCTGTCCACTGAGCTCAGTACCTCTGACAAGAAGTGAGTAGAGGCACTGTGAGCTCATCCTCTCAGTCTGCTGCAAACAGAGTGTGTCAGCTTGTATTAAACTGGCTGCTCTGTATGTAGCTTCTGACAGGCTGTGCAAGGAGCCCCGTATCTCTGGAACCCTAGATGATAGGAGCCACCACTTGGACCAGTGGTGGGGTAGGTCTTCAGATACCTACCCTTCAAATTTGGGGTTTCTGTGACCCCTAGTCGCCGAGCCAATTGTTTTTTTTTTTCTTGTGTGGCAAAAGGGCCTATCTTAAAGGGGTTGTAAAGGTTTATTTTTTATTTTAAATGAGGAGCTTGATCTTGTCGCTTTGTTCAAATGCTAATATGTGAATTTCTGCGTTGACCAATTAGGATATTAGAAACAAAAATAACTTGCATAGTTTTGATCAGTATTAACGATTGTTTATTCTAGTTCCTTATGTACTCTAGATCTTGCAATACCTGGCTTGAAAAGCTCGGATGTACATACAGTACATATGAAATACAGCTACATTATATGATGATCACACGTGCTAGGATAGGAAAGTCAACCTGTGCTCTGTTAATGCCGTACAAAGCCATTGCAGTATTTTAGAAATTCGTTCCCTTTTGCTTTCCAGTCGCTCCGTTTTCTGCCAGGAGTTAAAAGTGTATCTAAACCCCAAACAAAAAATGTAATACTGTATATTGCAGTCTACCAGTCCTTGAATGTAATGGTTTCATTTTTTTTGTTTTTTTGTTTTGTTTGTTTTTTTATCTTTTTTCCTTGATTTGCACCTGGGGTTTCAGTCAGTAACACACTTCCTGTCTTAGGCCCCTTTCACACGGAGCAGTCCATTTTTCGGTCCGCTCCGTGTGTGTCCGTCGGCTCTGCGGGGGGTCTCGCTAAGCTGTCGGTGGACAGGGCGGTCCCCGCACACTGTGCAGGGACCGCCCTGTCTCTCCTCCGCTATCCCCTATGGGGAATCGGATGAAAACGGACCATCTGTCCGTTTGCATCCGATCCGCCGGACGGAAGAAAAATAGGGTTTTCTTCCGTCCGAAAAAATGGATGCGGATCTTGCGGACGTTAGCGGGTGCATCATCCGCTAACGGACGCGATCCCATAGGGGCCCATTACGAGTCCGTAAACGGACTTGTAATAACCGGACGAACGGTCCGCTCATGTGAAAGGGGCCTTAAAGGGGTTGTAAAGGTTATTTTTTTATTTTCTAAATAGGTTCCTTTAAGCTAGTGCATTGTTGATTCACTTACTCTTTCCTTCGATTGCCCTTCTAAATGTTTTTCTTCTTTGTCTGAATTTCTCACTTCCTGTTCCTCCTCAGTAAGCTTGCCCCCATCATCTGGGCTGTTCTGGCTGGGGGTTAGTCAGCGTGTTTGCCCCCTTCCTTGGGACTACATCCCTGTGGGGAGATGCTGTGAATGTTCACATACCCCGCAGGGATGTAGTCCCAAGGGAGGGGGCAAACACGCTGACTAACCCCCAATGCACTAGCTTAAAGGAACCTATTTAGAAAATAAAAAACAAACCGCTCCATAGCAGATTTACTGCTAAAAGTTGTCTATTGTGTGCAGAATCATGTGTATATATATGTGATTCTGTACTTCCGATTAGGGGGCGTGGGCCAGTGATTAGTCACAACAGGAGCCGATCAGTGGGTGCCGGCTGTAACTTTTGTGCAAACCAATCAATATACGCTCTTTGGGATTCTTTTTACCAATAATATGTATCAGAATATACAGTGTATTGGCGTAAATTTCTAAAGAAATGTGATTTAAAAAAAAAAAAATTGGAATGTTTTACAGAAGAAAGTAAAAAATATATATATATTTCTCAAAATTGTCAGTCTTTTTTTCCTTTATAGCGCAAAAAATAAAGGGCCAGATTCAGAGAGCCATTACGCCGGCGTTACAGGAGATGCGCGGCGTAAGTCTAAATATGCGCCTGCGTATCGATGCGCCGCATCCCCAAAACGATATACGCATGAAATCTAATTTTTTTTGACCGGTGTAATTTCGATAGACAGGCGCATCCGTGCACGCAAAACTGCGCTAGACACACCATTGATTTGCTAGTCAAATATGCAAATGAGGGAGTTACGGGGATCCACAAAAGTAAGTTGGTGCAGCCCAGGCTACGCGCTGTGCGCAGCAGCTGCACATCCTGTCTAAAATTAGTCCATATAAAAGGTGGTTCAAAATGAGACAATCCGTCTACATGTCAGAGAAAGTAACACTGTTAGTGAGGAGCTGAGCAGTCACACTTGCAGGACAACAAACTGTATGCCAACATGCCAGGGGCATCCATGCTCATAACTATACTACTGACTTTAGAAGAGCAAAGAAGGAGGAGGGCACGGAGGAGGGCACGGAGGAGGGCACGGGAGAGGATATACCGCACACGCATAGACATCTTTGGCATGAGTGATTCTGAGGTGTATCGCATCTTCAGATTCACCCCTCATGCCATCATGGAATTAACCACAACCCTGCAGGAGGACATCACCAGGCCAACACACTGCTCACATTCAGTGCAGCAACTGGTCAAGGTCCTGGCAACACTCCATTTCCTTGCCAGTGGCTCTTTTCAAAGAACGAGTGGAGTGGTGGCTGGGATGTCACAATCCTCCATGAGCAGATGTGTGCACCAGGTTATCCCTGCAATCCTCAGACGCATGGCCAACCAAATCATCAAACCCACCCAGGAGGACCTGCGGCTGAAGGCAATGACAGATTTCTACAGAATTGCCAGATTCCCACGCACCGTGGGGGCCATTGATTGCACACATGTGGCACTCCAGCCCCCCCGTGAGACAGAGCACATATACCGCAATCGGAAGCATTGGCACTCTATCAACGTACAGGTGATAGTCGATGCCCAAGGCCTCATATGGCACGTCCGTGCCAAACACCCCGGATCCAGCCATGACAACTACATATACAATCAGAGCCCCATCCCAATGGAATTCGAACAGAACATGTATGGGGACAGCTGGCTGGTTGGTGAGTGACATGGGAGTCAGGCATGACTGTCCCCCCCATGATGCACACATCACAAGGGGCACATGCACTACTAACATCCTCCGTCTTTTCCCTTCCAGGTGACTCTGCATATGCACTGGGACCCCATCTAATGACTCCTATCCGGAACCCCCAAACCCCAGGAGAGGAAAGATACAATGAAGCACACGCCCAAACCCGTGCAGTCGTGGAGTGCACCTTTGGCCTCCTGAAGTCACGTTTCCGATGCCTGGATAAGTCTGGGGGTACCCTGTTGTATTCCCCAAACTCTGTATGTCAGATCATCGGGGCATGTTGCATGCTGCACAACTTCGCAGTGAGAAAGGGCCTGCAGATTGACATAAGTGATGACCTGACCCCCGAACCAGACGACCCCCCCCCTAACCGAGGCTACCCCGTCTTCTGAGGGAAGAGCAGCCAGGAGACAGCTCACATTAGGCATCTTTGCACGTTAAACACACACATTAATCATGGCACAATGAGAATGCATGCATGCACACCACTGTGGTCCCTATATCACACACACCACATCCTCATCAAATTGGATTGGCACAAGCCCACCATGCAGGACTTGTGAGCAGCAACGCCACGCCACGGCTCCAATTATGTCACTGTACATTCACATGGAATACACCATTCACACGGACCTGGGGATCACTTCTCCCTGGTCCTGGGGAACCCTTCTCCACCACAAATGAGGATGACACCCCTTTTCCGGCAGGAATGTCACCCCCGCATTCAAAAATCAGGCAAAATCCCAAAATAATAAAAAATGACCACCAAAAACCAACAAAAAAAGGGGGAAACAAAATTAATGCCGCTGACGTGACCCACGCCTAGGGCGCCCACGGCCACGGCCCCCGGCTCCTCAGGGTGGACTCATGGGGGGGGGTAATCCGGGGAAGGAGGAGCAGCCCCTGGTCTCTGCCCACCTAGCGGCCTGCCCTCCAAGGCCATGGCTATTCTGGTCAGGCCAGCATTTAGTGTTGCCGTATTAGCCTGGATAGCCTGGGTAAGGGCCCTCACATCCTGCTCAACGTCTGCTGTAGTAGTCTGCAGTTCGCTTAGGCAGTTTGTAAGAGCCCGGGAGTGGCAGTCCATGTCCCCAAGCGTATCCTTTATGGAGGACAGGCTCTCCTCCATCCGCACCAAAGTCTGGCTGACCTGACCCAGATGGCGGGTCTGAAGGGCCTGGTCCCTTCTCAGATTTGCAGGCAGGACCTCGGTCACCCCCCTGGTCTTCTGGGACGACTTCCTGCCTCCAGATGATGCTTGTGGCCGGGGAGAAGGGGAGCCCTGTTGGGGGAGGAGTGGGAGGGGCTACCCCTTATGGAGGGCTGGCTGCTGCCAGCCAGAGGGGAAGAGTCCTCCAAAAATAACAAGCCACTGCCTGACATGACCTCCTCCTCCAACTCCAACTCCTCCTCCGAGGACTCCGACCTTGTCTGGGGGTCCTCATCAGGCTGGCCCAGCACCCTCCTGCACATCTGTGGATGACACAAAACATTCACAGGTTGGAGGATCCACACACTTGGCACATATTACCCCCCCCCCCCCACACATGCTACACACCAGATAGAAAAAAAAAACCTTACCTGTCCTCACGGCCTCCTCAATGGAGTCAAATGGAGTCAAAGCCAGGCAGGCCCTCCACTTGCTGCCTATTAAAGGTCTGGGCCACCGCACGCTCCTCCGCTGTCAACCTAACAGGGCATGGTGGGCCCCCTCCAGTGCCCCTGGCATGTGCTGCCATCTGCCCCAGCTACCCACGGACCAGACGCCGGAGATCACTGATCTTCTTGGCGATCCCCTCGCGTGTCTGGGTCTGCCCTACCCCCAATGGTCTGTGATGTTCTGCAATATCTCCTTCTTCCTGGCCAGGGTGGTGTTGGCACTCTCCGGGCCGTGCAGGAAACGCCCATATTGGGTAAGGGGCCGGGCAATAATTTGTTTCTCCCCCAAAGAAAAATTGGTCTTGCGCTTCCTTTCAGTCATATTCATACAACAACTCTCTCCCAAACAATCAACAAAAATCACACACAAAAACAAGCAGGAAAAATCAAGCAACAAAACAAACAAACAAACAAAATCTATCAACCAAGTCTCACAAGCGGTCACCAAAAAACACTATCAAATATATTATCCAAAACACTAGATCAAACAGTCAACAAATATATCAAACACGTCACAAAGCAACAAACGCGAACAAACAACAGAACAAAAGCACCTTGCTGTATAGGAAGGGGATGTACTTTTGCAAAGGAAGTGCGTTTGTGTCTGTCTATTTAAGCTGTCTGCGTAGCTCACTAAGTTGATCGGGTCCACTTCCAATCTCACTGATTGCGCCGTGCTGAGTTGTGAGCATGCGCAGAGAGGTGCTGACCATGGTCTGCTTCAAGCGCGCATGCGCGATCCGGCCGGCCCTTCATTTGCATGGGGTCACGGCTCATTTCAATGTAACACGCCCACGTCCTTCCCAATTTGAATTACTCCGCCTTACGCCTCAGGAATTACGTTGCACCGGCGCAAATTTCTGCGCAAATACTACGAGGATACGGTACTTGCGCCTCTACATTGAGCCGGTGTAACATAAAGGAGGTGCGCTACTCCGGTCAAAAAATGCGCTAATGTACCTGAATCTGGCCCAAAAACCTAGAGGTAATCAAATACCATCAAAAGAAAGCTCTAGTTGTGTGGGGGGAAAAAGACATACATTTATTTGGGTACAGTATTGCAAGACCGCACAATTGTCAGTCAAATAATGCCATGCCATACATTATTATTAATATTATAATACTTTTATTTACAGGTGTGTTTATTGTATTCATGCACTATTATTATTTTTTTTTTTTTTAATCATGTAACTTTAATATTCAGGATAAGAATCATTTACCAATATACAGATTAGTATACTTTCTATTAGCAGCATTTCATGTGTTTGGCTCTTAAAGGAAACCTGACATCAAGCTCAATACATCGGAGAGAATCTACCATAGTCTGACATCCCAGTTTGAATAATAGCTCCAGGGCAGTTGGTTCACCCACAGTGAAGCTGAGCTGTTATCTAACCCAATCTAATCCCAAATCCACCCAAAAGGGGAAGTTCCACTTTAAGGACTCGTCCCCGCTCCTCTTGAAGAATTATAACTTTTGAGGAGCGGGTACCTAATTTTGACAGGTTTGTGCTCTGATCGCCTAGGCAATCGGAAGTGTAAGTGCCCCCCCGCAGTCTTCAGGTCCCAGAAGACTGCTTGACCATTCACGATGCACAGCAGGTACCTGGCTGCAAAGCCGCAAGCTGTCACATCTGTGCCCATAGTTAAGATGTCGGCGCAGAGGAAAGAAGAAAGCAGGTGAAACTGGCTGGGGTGAGCACACCGCTGGATCCTGGGACAGTTAAAGGGGCTGTAAAGGCACAATCCTTTCCCCCAAATAGCCTCCCCCACCCCACTATTATTATTATTATTATTATTATTAATAAAGTATTAATTATTTACAGGTGTTTATATTGTGCTGGTGCACTATTATTGTATTTTTATTTACAAGTATAATATAGTATAGTTCATGCACTACTATTATTACTGTTATAATAGAATTATTACTATTATTATTTGCAGATATTTATATTGTGTTCATGCACTATTATTTATTATTATTATTATTATTATTATTATTTATTCTTTTATATTGTATGTATATTATGTTAATGCACTAATATTACTATTATTTGCAGATATATATATTGGGCCAGATTCAGAAAAGTTTACTCTGGTGTATTTCGAGATAAGCCGACGTAAGTACAAATGTGCGCCGTCGCATCTTTGCGCCGATCCACAAAGCAAGATACGCCGAAAAACATGGCTTCAGCCGTCCGACGTAACTTGCCTACACCGGCGTATCATGAGCGCATAGTTACGCTGAACGAATTCGGCGTTCCCATGTTAAATATGCAAATGTGCAAGATACGCCATTTCACGAACGTATGTACGCCCGACGCAGTAATCTACGCCGTTTACGTAAGGCGTTTTTCTGGCGTAAAGATAAACTACCAAAAAGATGGCGCAGCCCATGTTAAGGTATGGACGTCGAAACAGCCAACGTTTTTACGTTGTTTACGTAAGTCGTACGTGAATGAGGCTGTGCGTAATTTACATTAGACGTCTCTTAGGCATTCTAACCGACTTGATTCAGAGCATGCGCACTGGGATACGTTCACGGACGGCGCATGCGCCGTTCGTTCGGCACCTCATTTACATGGGGTCACGGTTCATTAACATGTATCATGCCCACCTTCCACCTACTTTGAATTAGGTGGGTTCACGCCGGCCCATCTACGCTACGCTGCCGTAACTTAGGGAGCAAGTGCTTTGTGAATACAGCACTTGCCTCTCTAAGTTGCGGCGGCGTAGCATATATTCGATACGCTACGTCCGCCTAACGATACGCAGCCCTACCTGAATCTGGCCCATTGTGTTCCTGCACTAAAATTAGTAATACAGACACACATACCCCAATTTTAAATACACAATGGGACCACAGCATGTATGTAAAACAAAAATGTGCTTAAAGTGAAGAAATATCTTTTATCACTTCTGGGGGGCATGGGGCTGTAGTGGGGGTGTCAGGGGCTGTAGTGGGGGGGATCAGGGCCTATAGTGGAAAGCCATGGGCTGGGGGGGGGGGGGGGGGGGTGAAGTTAATAGTAGTACAGTTATCGACTTATCGATCAGTTGACACCACTGTGCCCATCAAACGCAGCCACTGTGCCTGTCCAAATGCAGCGCCACTGTGCCCATCAAATCAGCCCACAGTGCCCATGTCAGCCACTGGCCAGTCAGCCAGTGCAGCCACTGTGCCATCAAACGCAGCCACTGTGCCACAAATGCCAGCCACTGTGCCATACAAGCCCATGTGGCCATCAAACGCCGCTGTGACCATCAAAAAGCCACTGTGCCATCAAGGTGCACCATCAGTGCCGCAAACCAGCACAGGGCCATCAATAAGCTGCACTGTGCCCATGCCTATCCATCGCACCAACTTTCTGCCACTGTGCCATCAAACGCAGCCTGTGCCATCAAATGCAGCCACTGTGCCCATCAAATGCAACCACTGTGGCCATCAAAGCAGCCAGCTGTGCTGCCAAAGCAGCCACTGTGCATAGTGCAAGTGATCAGCCATCAATCAATCTGTACTGTCAATCAAACGCAGCCCACTGTAACCATACATTTCTGCCACTGTGCCATCAAACGCAGCTACTGTAACCATCACTTGTTGCCAGTGTGCCCCATCAATTGCCGCCAGTGTGCCCCACCCATCAATTGCCACCAGTGTGCCCTATCAATTGCCGCCAGTTTGCCCCATCAATTACCACCAGTTTGCCCCATAAAATGCTACCAGTGTCCGCCGCCCCCGCCCGGCACTTACCTGTCTCGGGTCAGCGCTGTCTCCTCCACACTCCCTCCGAGTCCTTGAGTCTCTTCCTATCCTCTTCTGAAATGATATGGGACGCCTGATAGGCATCCACTCACAGTGCATGTCAGACCAATCAGGTGACAGCCTACCAGACCTGGTGCACCTGATTGGCTAAGAGGCTGGTCAGTGTTAGGGAAGCAATTTATTTGATTCCCTAACACAACACTGTGTAAACAACAGCGAAAGCACAGCGTTGCGCCCGCTTTTTTCCCTCCTTTTTCTGTTAGAGCCCAGCTCTAATCAGGAGCCTATCTATCAGGACGTATAGTAGCACGGACGGCTCTAATCAGGCACTTCCAAAAAAAAACGCTGCTGTAATTCAGATGCCCGGCGCCCGACAAGGGGCCAGAGAAGAAGGGGGCGCAGTGGCGATGATAGATTATTCATGCAAGGCATGTATCTATCTATTGGAGATTGACGGGTGCAGGAGAGGGGGCGGCGGCTCTCCTGCTCCCTCTATGGATGCACTGCCACTGGCTGGTGGGCCACTCTAGCTGGCTAGTGGGCATGGTTGGTGGACCACTCTGGGCTGGCTAGTGTGTTGACCCACTCTGGCTGGCGGCGGGAACTTTGCCTCTTCACTTGCGGCCTCTCTGACAACAACTCCACCTCCAGGCCATATCATGCAACTGCGCGCCACGGGAGCTGTAGCTTGTGAGAAACTTTGAACATACAACACTTCTGGTATGTCCGTACTCGTGAGTGTACGTGAAGTGAGTGCACTAAAAGTGTGAGTGTATAGAGTATTAATAGAATATTAAAGTGGAGTTTTACCCAAAAAAAAAATCCTGCAAAAAAAGTGAAAAAAATAAAAATATTTTTTACTTACTAGAAAGGGGTGCTATGTTGCTATGCCTAAGTGCATGTCTCTTCACCGTGGCCCAGGTCTCCTCGTCCCCCCTCGCTTGTCTTCTAGGAATGGGGCGCGCTGCCTTCTAGGAACACTGTCTATATCCCAGAAAGCAGCTGCCAACTCAAAAGCCGCCGCACACTCCCGCAGCAGCAAAGTCCGCAACGAGCAGTGAAGACAACAAGGCGCAGTGAGCCAGGCTGCCCTGCCAGTTTCCCTCAGTAAGGAGGGCTGGGAGGTGACAGGCAGCTCAGAGCAGGTCGAGCGACCAGCGGGGCCGGCGCGAGCTACGCCTAGGCAGGTAAGTGTGTCCATTATAAAGTCAGCAGCTACAGTGGCCCAGATTCACAGAGCGATTACGCCTGCGCAACTGCTGTTGCGCGTGCGTAAGTCTAAATGTGCGCGTGCGTATAGTTGGACGCGATTCACAAAACAATATACGCCAGAAATCTACGTTTTTTGGTCCGGCGTAATTGAATTAGACATTCGCTTCCCTTCGCGCAAAACTGCGCTAGACACACCATTGATTTGCTAGTCAAATATGCTAATGAGGGAGTTACGGGGATTCACAAAAAAAACGCAGTTGCTGCGCAGGCTACGCGATGTGCGCAACTGCACAAAATTCTGTCTAAAGTTAGAGGGCCAGATTCACAGAGCGATTACGCGTGCGCAAAGTGCTGCGTTGCGTTGGCGCGTAAGTCTAGTGCAGTCTCGTATTTTTGACGGCGATTCGAGTTCAGACATATATCCTTCCCTCTAAGTTTTTAGTCCGGCGTAATTGATTAGCATTCACATCGCGCAAAAGTCGCTAGCACACCATATGCTAAAATAATGCAGTGAGTGCGCAGGCAAACAGCGCGTTGGCGCAGCTCAACTGCAAAATGTCCTGTGCTAAAGTCTAGTAGCCCATAAAAGCTGATCTAACTTTTGAAAAAAAGTCTAATTGTCAGATAAAGCAACACACGTTACTGAGGAGCAGACCACACACACGTGTTGCACTACAATTTGACTGCCAACATGCTAGGGGCATCGTCGCTCACATCATAGTGAATAATATATGACAGAGAAGGAGGAGGGCACGGAGGAAGGGCACGGGAGGGTATATACCGCACCCGCATACACCTGTTTGGCATGAATGATCTCAGAGGTCTTTCGCATCTTCAGATTCCCCCTCATGCCATCCTGGAATTAACCACAACCTTGCAGGAGGACATCACCAGCCCAACACAACGCTCACATGCAGTGCAGCCACTGGTCAAGGTCCTGGCAACACTCCATGTCCTTGCCAGTGGCTCTTTTCAGCGTACAAGTGGAGTGGTGGCTGGGATGTCACAATCCTCCATGAGCAGATGTGTGCACCAGGTTGTCCCTGCAATCCTCACACGCTTGGCCAACCAAATCATCAAACCCACCACTGAGGAGCTTCGAATCAAGGCAATGGCAGATTTCTACCGAATTGCCAGATTCCCACGCACCATCGGGGCCATAGATTGCACACATGTGGCACTCCAGCCCCCCCATGAGACCGAGCACATGTACCGCAATCGGAAGAATTGGCATTCCATCAACGTACAGGTGATAGTTGATGCCCAAGGCCTCATATGGCACGTCCGTGCCAAACACCCAGGGTCCAGCCATGACAGCTACATCTACAATCAAAGCCACATCCGAACAGAATTCGAACAGAACGTGTATGGGAACACCTGGCTGGTTGGTGAGTGACATGGGAGTCAGGCATGACTATCCCCTCCCGTCATGCACAACAGAAGTGGCACATGCATGACTAACATTCTCCTGTCTTTTCCTTTACAGGTGACTCTGCATATGCACTGGGACCCCATCTCATGACTCCTATCCGGAACCCCAAACCCCAGGAGAGGAACGATACAATGAAGCACACATCAAAACCCGTGCAGTGGTGGAGCGCACCTTTGGCCTCCTGAAGTCACGTTTCCGATGCCTGGATAAGTCTGGGGGTACACTGTTGTATTCCCCAAACTTCGTGTGCCATATCATCGCTGCATGTTGCATGCTACACAATCTCGCAGTGAGGAAGGGCCTGCAGGTTGAGCTACGTGATGATCTGACCCCCCAACCAGAAAATCAACCCCTAACGAGGATACCCGTCTTCTGAGGGAAGAGCAGTCAGGAGGCAGCTCATATTGGGCATCTTTGCACGTTAAACACACACATTAATCATGGCACAATGAGAATGCATGCATGCACACCACTATGGTCCCTAGCACACACACCCCACATCCTCATCAAATTGGATTGGCACCAGTCCACCATGCAAGACTGGTGAGCAGTAACGCCACGTCAAGGCTCCAATTATGTCACTGTACATTCATACACCATTCACACGGACCTGGGAATCACTTCTCCCTGGTCCTGGGGAACCCTTCTCCACCAAAATTGAGGGTGACACCCCTTTTCCAGCAGGAATGTCACCCCCACATTCAAACATCATTCACAACCCAAAATATGCCAAAAAAGTCAAACAAACAAAAATGCATTGAAAAAAAAAATGCTTATAAAAAAAAAAAAAAAGCAGAGAACAAAAATAAAAAAGCTTTCCAAACAAACAAAAGGGGGAAAAAAAAATTATTGCCCTCTGCCTGAGCCACGCCTGGGGCGCCCCCGGCCACGGCCCCGGACCCTCAGGGGAGACGCATGGGGGAGGGGAAAAGCCGGGGAAGGAGGAGCAGCCCCTGAGATCTGCCTACCTGGCGGCCTGCCCTCCAAGGCCACGGCTATTCTGTCCAGGGCAGCACCAAGTGTTGCCGTGTTGCCCTGGATAGCCTGGGTAAGGGCCCTCACATCCTGCCCAACGCCTGCTGCTGTAGTTTGCAGGTCATTTAGGCAGGTTGTGGAGGCCCGGGAGTGGGAGTCCAGGTTACCCAGGCTATCATTAATGGAGGACAGGCTCTGATCCACCCGCCCCATAGTCTGGCAGAGCTGTCTCAGAAGGCGGGTCTGGGTGGCCAGGTTCCTTCTCAGACAGGCGGGCATGAGATTGGGCGCCCCCCTGGTGCTTGGGGATGACCTCCTGGCTCTTGCTGATGGTTGTGGCCGGGGAGAAGGGGAGGCCCTTGTGAGGGGAGCCATGTTGGGGGAGGAGGGGGGGGGGCTGACCCTTAGGGAGGGCAGGCTTCTTGCAGCCAGAGGGGAAGAGTCCGCAGAAACCAAAGGGCCAGTGCCTTCCATGGACTCCTCCTCCTCATGATTCTGCTCCTCCTCATGATCGTCCTCCGCATGATCCTCCCCCTCCTCTTGTTCCTCCTCTGCGGACTCTGGCCTTGTTGGGGGGCCTCATTAGGCTGCTGTCCTGGGGTTGGAGCGGTCAGTCCAGATGGCCCTGCACCCTCCTGCACAGCTGTGGATGACACAAAACATTCACAGGTTGGAGGATCCACACACTTGCCACATATTCCCTTTCACCCCTCCCCCACACATGCTACACACCTGAGAGAAATAAAAACCTTACCTGGCACCGCGGGGACCGGACTTGTGTCAAAGCCTGGCAGGCCCTCCACTTCATGCCGGTGAAAGGTCAGGGCCACCACACGCTCCGTCTCTGAAAATCTAACCCGGCATGGTGGGCCCCCTCCTGTGCCCCTGGCATGGGCATTTATTGCGGCCAGTTTTTTTTTCACCTCACGCCGGAGGTCATTTATTTTCTTTTCTATCCCAGAGCGGGTCCGTGTCTCCCCTCCCCCGATGAATTGACCTGCTCCGTGATTATATCCAATATCTCCCTCCTCCTGGCCGGGGTGGTGGTGGCACTCTGCGGGCCGTGGAGAAAACGCCCATAGTCGGTAATGGCCCGGGCAAGAATTCTTTTTTCCCCCACAGTAAAATTGAGCTTTCTTTTTCTCTCAGTCATACTTCCAAACAAACTCACTAGCAGTCACCAAAAATCTGTCACAAATACAAGCACAACCAATCAGACAAGAACACACACAAAGAGAAAAAGAACAGCCAAAAATCACACTAGCACTCAGCAAGAAACACACACAAAAAAATCAGATGAAAAAAAAATGCAAGAAAACAAACGCTCAGAAATCTATCAATCAAACAAACAGTCTCAAACACTTATCAAAATACACTTTCACAAAACTACCAACAAGCACAAGATCACACAGAACACTAATCTCACAACTACAAAACACACTCTAACGAACAACAGAGCAAAAGCACTTGATTCAATGGGAAGGGACACAAAGGGATGTACTTTTGCAATGGAAGGGCGTTTGTGTGTGTCTATTTATGCTGTCTGCGTAGTTCACAACATTGCCCTAGTCCATTTCCAATTTCAATGATTGCGCCGCTCCCGAGTTGTGAGCATGCGCACAACGGAGCTGACATGGTTTCCTTCACGCGCGCATGCGCGAGTCGGCCGGCCCTTCATTTGCATGGGGTCACGGCTCATTTCAATGTAACACGCCCACGTCCCTCCCAATTTGTATTACTCCTCCTTACGCCTACGGAAAAAACCTTACGTTTGCGCAAGCTCTTGCGTAAAAGCTACGTGAATCGCCGGATTACGCGGCTAGATTGCGCAAGTCTAACGGAAAAGTGGTGCGCTACGCCGGAATGATAATGCGCCGATCTACGTGAATCTGCCCCAGAGGACCTAAAAGCCGAAAAGTCTAAATTTTGAAAAAAAGTCTAATTGTCAGATAAAGCAACACTGTTAGTGAGGAGTTCAGCAGTCACACGTGTTGCCCAACAATCTGTATGCCAACATGCCAGGGGCATCGTCGCGCATAGCTATACTACTGACTTTAGATGAACAAAGAAGGATGAGGGCACGGAGGATGGCACTAAGGAGGGCACGGGAGATGTTTTTTTTTTTTTTGCTTATATAAAATTTACCATTTAATCTAATCTAATACAATATTCTTATCTGATACAAGCCCCTCACTCTTCACTTGATATATCACACACGCGCATAGACATCTTTGGCATGAGAGATTCTGAGGTGTCTCGCATCTTCAGATTCACCCCTCATGCCATCATGGAATTACCACAACCTTGCAGGAGGACATCAGCAGCCCAACACATGGCACCACCCATGACACCCATGACAGCTACATATACAATCAGAGCCCCATCCCCACAGATTTCAAACAGAACATGTATGGGGACAGCTGGCTGGTTGGTGAGTGACATGGGAGTCAGGCATGACTATCCCCTCCCGTGATGCACACCTCACAAGTGGCACATGCATGACTAACATCCTCCTGTCTTTTCCCTTCAAGGTGACTCTGCATATGCACTGGTACCCCATCTCATGACCCCATCTCATGCCAGCTCACATTATGCATCTTTGCACGTTAAACACACACATTAATCATGGCACAATGAGAATGCATGCATGCACACCACTGTGGTCCCTAGCACACAAAGAGAAAAAGAACACCCAAAAATCACACTAGCACTCAGCAAGAAACAGACACAAAAAAATCAGATGAAAAAATAAAGCCAGAAAACAAACGCTCAGAAATCTATCAATCAAACAAACAGTCTCAAACACTTATCAAAATACACTTTCACAAAACTACCAACAAGCACTAGATCACACAGAACACTAATCTGACAACTACAAAACACACTCTAACGAACAACAGAGCAAAAGCACTTGATTCAATGGGAAGGGACACAAAGGGATGTACTTTTGCAATGGAAGGGCGTTTGTGTGTGTCTATTTATGCTGTCTGCGTAGTTCACAACATTGCCCTAGTCCATTTCCTATTTCACTGATTGCGCCGCTCCCGAGTTGTGAGCATGCGCACAACGGAGCTGACATGGTTTCCTTCACGCGCGCATGCGCGAGTCGGCCGGCCCTTCATTTGCATGGGGTCACGGCTCATTTCAATGTAACACGCCCACGTCCCTCCCAATTTGTATTACTCCTCCTTACGCCTCCGGAAAAAACCTTACGTTTGCGCAAGCTCTTGCGTAAAAGCTACGTGAATCGCCGGATTACGCGGCTAGATTGCGCAAGTCTAACGGAAAAGTGGTGCGCTACGCCGGAATGATAATGCGCCGATCTACGTGAATCTGCCCCATTGTTTGTAGCTGCTGACTTAAAAAAAAAAATTGCAGGTGGAACCCTGCTTTAAACTAAAGATGTGTATATTGTGTTGATGCACTATTATTATTATTATTATTAATAATAATAATAATAATAATAATAATAATAACAATAATAATAATAATAATATGATTATCGTTATTATATTTTACAGATATGTTCATGCACTAATACTATTATTATATTATTCTTTACAGATATGTATATTTTTTCAATGCACTATTATTATTATTATTATATTTTCTTTACAGATATGTATATTATTTTCATGCACTATTATTATTATTATTATATTTTTTCTTTACAGATACGTATATATTTTTTTTTCATGCACTATTATTATTATTTTTCTTTACAGATATGTATATTTTTTCATGCACTATTATTATTATTATTATTATTATATTTTTCTTTACAGATATGTATATTGTGTTCATGCAGTATTATGATTATTATTATATGTTTCTTTACAGATGTGTGTATTGTGTTCATGCATTATTATTATTATTATATATATTCTTTACAGATGTGTATATTGTTTTAATGCACTATTATTATTATTATTATTATTATTATTATTATATTATTCTTAACAGATATGAACATCGTTTTCATGCAGTATTATTATTATTATTCTTTACAGCTATGTACATTTTTTCATGCACTATTATTATTATTATTATTATTATTAATAATATTATTATTTTATTTTTCTTTACAGATATGTATATTGTGTTCATGCACTATTATTATTATTTTTCTTTACAGATATGTATATTTTTTCATGCACTTATTATTATTAATATTATTATATTTTTCTTTACAGATATGTATATTGGGGCAGATTCACAGAGAAATGGATTATCGTAGCGTAGCAGAAATACGCTACGCCGCCGTTTTTTACCTTGCTCTACGTGGAATTCAGGTAGATTTTCTACGGTAAACGACGGCGGCGTAGTGTATTTCTCCCGTCGCAATCCATATAGACGAGTAGGGGGCGTGAAACATTTAAATTAGGCGCGTTCCCGCGGCGATCGATCTGCGCATGCTCCGTTCGCAAATTTCCCGCCGTGCATTGCGCGAAATCACGTCGTGACGTCATTCGTTGTTTATGTAGCGTACTTTACGGGCGATCCACGTCCCGACGAGTTACGTAAATAAAAAAAAAAATTAAATAAATTCGAAGCGGGAACGACGGCCATACTTAACATGGGCTACGTAAAGTTAGAGCAGCAAAAAGCTGCTCTAACTTTACGTATAAAAAAATAGACGAAAACGACTGCGCCGCTCGCTCGTTTGTTCGTGAATCCCCGTAAAAACACATTAGCATATCCCGACGCATTAAAACGACGCGAACTCCTCCCAGCCGCCGCAAATAGATGGCAGCGTAGATCCGAAGGCTTACGAAGACGTAAGCCTCTCGGATCGAAGCCCGAAGCCGGCGTATCATGGTTTGAGAATTCAAACTAGTGATACGCCGCGGGAAATTTGAAATTACTCCTGTCTAACACCAGTTAGACAGGCGTAATTGTTTTGTGAATCTGCCCCATTGTGTTCATGCAGTATTTTTATTATAATATTCTTTACAGATGTGTGTATTTTTTTCATGCACTATTATTATTATATTTTTCTTTACAGATATGTATATTGTATTCATGCATTATTATTATTATATTATTCTTTAAAGATGTGTATATTGTTTTCATGCACTATTGTTATTATTATTATTATATTATTCTTTACAGATATGTACATTGTTTTCATGCAGTATTATTATTATTATTATTATTCTTTACAGATATGTACATTGGGCCAGATTCAGGTACACGTACATTTGCGCAGCGTATCCGAGATACGCTACGCAGCCGTATTTTACCAGGCTCTACAACGAATTCTGGTAGATTTTTGCCCGTACGATACGGCGGCATAGTCTATTTCTCGCCGCGTAATCGAAATACGCGATTAGGGGGCGTGAAGCATTTAAATTAGGCGAGTCCCCGCGGCGATCGAACTGCGCATGCTCCGTTCAGAAATTTCCCGCCGTGCATTGCGCGAAATAACTTCGATACGTCATTCGTTGTTTGAGTAGCATCGTTTACGGACATTCCTATTCCCGGACGTTTTTACGTCAAAAATAAAAAAAGACGTCGGAAAACGTTGATATTCGCCGCGGGAACGACGGCCATACTTAACATGGGCTGTCTAATATTAGACCAGCAAAAAGCTGGTATAGTTTTATGCAGCAAAAAGATGACTAAAGATGCCGTAAGAGATTGCGATAGTTGTTCGTAATTTCGTGGATAGTCGGCAAAAGCTCATTTGCATACCCCGACGCGGAAAACGACGGGAACTCCACCCAGCGCCTGCAATTTTATTGCAGCGTAGATCCGAAGGCGTACGAACACGTAAGCCAGTCGGATTGAAGCGCAAAGCCGTCTTTTCATGGTTTGAGGATTCAGTGAAAAAACGCGCGTAATTAGAAAGTACTCCAGTCTAACACCAGTTAGACAGGAGTTACGGCTCTGTGAATCTGGCCCATTGTTTTTATGCAGTATTATGATTATTATTATATGTTTCTTTACAGATGTGTGTATTGTGTTCATGCACTATTATTATTATTATTATTATTATTATATTATTCTTTAAAGATATGTATATTGTTTTCATGCACTATTATTATTATTATATTATTCTTTAAAGATATGTATATTGTTTTCATGCACTATTATTATTATTATTATTATTATTATTATTATTATTCTTTACAGATATGTATAATTTATTCATGCACTATTATTATTATTATTATTATTTACAGATATGTACATTTTTTTTAATGCAGTATTATGATGATTATTATTATTATTATTATTCTTTACAGATATGTATATTGCTTCCATGCACTATTACTATTATTATTATTCTTTACAGATATGTATATTGTTTTCATGCAGTATTATGGTAATTTGTATTCTTTACAGATGTGTGTATTGTGTTCATGCACTATTATTTATTATTATTATTATTATATTATTCTTTAAAGATATGTACCATATTTATCGGGGTATAGCGCGCTTCCGCGTATAGCGCGCACCCCTAAAGTGGCCCCCATTCCTGTGAAAAAAAAGTTTTTTGTTAGTTTTGTAGTTTTTTTGTACTTACAGTTTTGGTGTCTTGCGCGGCGTTCATCGGCGGTCTCGTCGGGTCCGGCTGCGGCTTCGGGTGTCCTCTTCGTCGGGTCCGGCGTGCGTCTGCGGCTTCAGGTGTCCCCTTCGTCGGGTCCGGCGTGGGTCTGCGGCTTCGGGTGTCCTCCTCGACGGGTCCGGTGTGCGTCTGCGGCTTCGGGTGTCCTCCTCGACGGGTCCGGCGTCCTTCTGCGGCGTCCTCCACGCTCCATCTCCGCTTTCCCGCGCCAAATTTTGAATACTCCACCTGCATATACTGAGCGCAGTACACTCGTGTATAGTCGGGCAGGCTCGGCTACTCTCGCGCTCACGTCCTGTATGTCCAGGACATGAGCGCGAGAGTAGCCGAGCCTGCCCGACTATACACGAGTGTACTGCGCTCGGTATATGCAGGCGGAGTATTCAAAATTCGGCGCGGGAAAGCGGGTATCGGCGTATATCGCACACCCACGATTTTGCCCTGATTTTCAGGGCAAAAAAGTGCGCGGTATACGCCGATAAATACGGTTATTGTTTTCATGCACTATTATTATTATTATTATTATTATTATTATTATTCTTTACAGATATGTATAATTTATTCATGCACTATTATTATTATTATTATTTACAGATATGTACATTGTTTTCATGCAGTATTATGATTATTATTATTCTTTACAGATATGTATATTGCTTCCATGCACTATTACTATTATTATTATTCTTTACAGATATGTATATTGTTTTTATGCAGTATTATGGTAATTTGTATTCTTTACAGATGTGTGTATTGTTGTGGCAGGCTGTGATGTCGATGTGTGTCCATGTGCAGGCAGGGAGCAGACAGTCTTCCTTCCCTCCTTCCTTCCTTCTCCCCCCTGTCCATAGAAGGAGGGGATGGAGGAGGAGGAGGAGGAGAAGGAGGAGGTGGAGGCTCAGTCTCTGGATGGGAGGTGGAGGTTCTCTCTCCGGCTATGCTCTCACACGGATGCTTGGTGCAGGATCGGCCCCGTCTGTGCTGTGAGATCGGCTGTGTTGGCCTGTGAAGGGGCTGTGTATATCGGCCGATCTCCGTCGGATCTTATCTGTGGTCACCATGTGGCTCTCCCGGGACACTCCCTGCGCTCCAGCCCTGCACAGCCAGCTCGGTGCCCGGTGAGGGGGGACAATGAGCAGCGAGCAAGAGCCAGAGTGAGTAACACCTGTATGGAGGGGGCCCCATGGCACAGGGGCCCTTCATGTGTGCAGGTTGGATGGCTGTACATTGTGTGTGTGGTGTCCCTATTGTACAATGTCCCCTGGGCATGGCTGTGACATGGGCACCATGTGGGACAAAGCCTGGCATCT